>JAZGLO010004048.1:1640000-1700000 GCA_036873155.1 Biomphalaria sudanica | reverse complement strand
CATTTCTTTATTGTTTCTTCTTCTAGCCAGATTTTTGCTGCTGAGCTCTTTTACAGACTGTGCCAAGGAGAAATTGTGAGCTGTTTTCTTCAGTTGTTCAGCACTGCAGTACAGGGTGTTGGTTATGATGGTCTGGAGTGGTAGTAAGGTCTGCCTAAGGTGAATTAGGAAGGGGCATTCAAAAAGGATATGGTTTAAGATTTCATAAGAGTGGACGCAGTGTCTACAAAGGGGGAGTTGTGTGGGATTTATTTTATTGAGGTGGTAATTTAACAGAGGTGTGTGTCCTTAGTTGGAAGATTGTAGATTGTTCTTTGCGGGGAGGAAGTTAATACTGTCCAGTTTGTTATCATAGTCATTTCTTTGTACATGGCTCTGACTGTGATTCCTGGTGCCCATTGGTTGAGCCACTCCTCTTTGTGATTGTTGACTAATATTGACCTTAGGGTGAGGTAGTTTACATAGATGAGCCTGCCTTTGATAGATTATCTGCCTTTTCATTTCCCATGATGCCAATGTGTCCAGGGATCCACTGAAGTGTGATATTGATATTTAATTTTGATATCATCTGATGGATTATCACAATTAGTGTTGTCAACTCTCTTGGGCTGTTTAAGGTGCTGCTGTTAAGTGCTTGCAGTGTGGATTGGGAGTCTGTAAAGTCAACAATATCTGATGGTGATAGCACTCCTTCATATAATTTGTTTTCCACTGTTTGTAGTGCTATGGTAATTGCCTTAATTTCGGCTTGAAAGTTTGAGCAGTAATCGCCACAGGGTGCACTTATTTCAAAGTGTTCCTTTTTAGGTAAGACCAGGAAGGTACCAAGACCAACATTGATGGTGTCTTTGAAGGCCGATCCGTAGGTATATAGTGGGAAATACACAAGTCTTGGTGTATCCGGTGTCTAAAATACTAGTGTATTTATAAGTAAGAAGTTTCCCTATCAGACAATGCGGTCTCTAAGGCAGATGATGTAAAGGTCATCTGTTTCTGTGGCCCATGGTTAACGAGGGTGTCATTTGGCCTGCACATCGATCAACCGCCTTTACTTTTCCCCAACTAATGTTAGGCACCCAATAGAACTGAATGGACGGAGAAGTGCCCTAAAGATCCCGAAATAAAAAAAAAAACAGTCTTCACCAGGATTCGAACCTGGGAACTTCTTGTTTCGGAAGCCAAGTGCTTTAAAACTCAGCCCCCGCGACTCTATTGTATTTATAGGCTAAACTCTATTTAAAAAAAAATATTGTAATTTTCCTGCACTTTTTGGCTGTGTATAGTTTACAGTTCCAACATTTCCCCCACGTAGTAGAAAAGAGTCTTCTCTCATTTTGTTGCCGACACTGATCGTTCCATAAATTCCTTACAATGTTTAGTTTGTTTCGTTTAATATCTTTGCCGAGCTTCTTCTTTTCATTTTACATACGATTATATATTTTATTGTAGGCTGGATCTTGAATTAGTGTTCCACTAATTACTGGAATAATTAACTACAAGGCCACCACGTGATTTAATCGCTCAAAAAAAAAAAAAGCAATTTGTTCCTCTAAATACTCAGAATGTGCGAAGTGTTCCGTTAAGGGGAAAGTTTGGGAAACATTGGTCTAGAGAAAGTTTGGGAAACATTGGTCTAGAGAAAGTTTGGGAAACATTGGTCTAGAGAAAGTTTGGGAAACATTGGTCTAGAGAAAGTTTGGGAAACATTGGTCTAGAGAAAGTTTGGGAAACATTGGTCTAGAGAAAGTTTGGGAAACATTGGTCTAGAGAAAGTTTGGGAAACATTGGTCTAGAGAAAGTTTGGGAAACATTGGTCTAGAGAAAGTTTGGGAAACATTGGTCTAGAGAAAGTTTGGGAAACATTGGTCTAGAGAAAGTTTGGGAAACATTGGTCTAGAGAAAGTTTGGGAAACATTGGTCTAGAGAAAGTTTGGGAAACATTGGTCTAGAGAAAAGAACGATTGCTTTGGGTTACGGCTTAACGGCTTGCACAGGTCTGAATGAGGCCTGAATGTGGTCTTCCTATTTCCACTATTGCTACTTTTCTTCCCTATTGCTGCAATGGAAATTATTCATAAGAAAAAGGAAACGCAGAGAAAAACGTACGTTTGGCAACTTTACCGCCTTCGGGACAACTTTAGTTGGTGGGCTATCCCATTAACTTGAGAAAAACCATCAGATATTTATAGACCCATCCGGTGCGGGACAAGGCCAATGGAAGTTTGGGGTTTGAATAATTTCTACGTGAGATCCACGACTTACGGTTGCAGGTAAGCGTGGAGTCACGCTAGATGAATCATGCCGTGGGCGTCCCAGGCCTCGCTTCATTGATTTTGTCATCTATCTGTTTGATGATTGCATTAGACACACGATTCTCAAACTTTGGCACTGGACCAGTTACGATGAATGAAATCAGCATCTTATCTCGTAGAAATTACAGACTTTTCTTTAAAGAGAAAAGAATTACGTCCCACACTGATGACGTGACAAAAGGGACAAACAGTACAATGCTGCAAGAAATACTTGGTTCAAAAGTCTTCTCAAGGGATCCTCTAGGGATGAAAGATTGAGAAACACTGAAGCAGACCTTGCATTGTTAAGTTTTTCTTTGATTCAATTCACGGTTAACATTTGCACGTATTTCCATGTAAAAATAAAACGGGAACAGCTGTTTTGCCAATTTTTTAAAAAGTCTCACCAAGTGCATAAAATAACTTATCCCAGCCAAAGACACAGAATTAGGCCTACAATTGTATTTCAGCTCTTGACAGAAACTGGATAAAACAAAAGTAGAGCAGACCTTTGACGAGTGCAGGAACTAGATTCAAAGTGATATGGGGCTTTAGATAAATAGAAATGGAGCTAGAGGGGGTCTGTAAATGTACACAGAGAAACCCTGAGAAACTCTGTCTCCTTCCTGGGCCGAGCTTCGCTAGACTTGTCTCATTACAGAGCCTTAGAGCAAGAAGGCTCACTGATGGTGACCCTAGCTACGGTAGCCTAAAGGACGATTTTTGCCAAATAGTCATGTTTAAAAGTTTGTATGAAATTTCCAGGCAGTCCAAAAAGTTTCTTCTGTTTGTTAGGCAAAGTCTGGGCTTATGTTAAGACATTATTGTTTGTTAGGCAAAGTCTGGGCCTGTGTTATGCCATTCTTGTTTGTTAGGCAAGGTCTGGGCCTGTGTTATGACATTCTCGTTTGTTAGGCAAAGTCTGGGCCTGTGTTATGCCATTCTCGTTTGTTTTGAACCCGTGTAAATACTCTACAGCTATTGTCTTAGCGTTTACCCAGAAAGACGTGAATTGGTTTCCTTCAGCCTCAGCCTAAAACACCCAATTCTTGCCAACTAAATAGAGGAACACAAATAATGGCGCAATGTTAAGATCAACAAGAAGGAGCTTAAAGGAAGTAGACATTTGCATAAACGTTTGGAGGACACTTTTATTGTAAATTGACCAGTGCTAGTTAGTTACACCCAAGGTAGCCTTCAACCAAGTGTTTGGCCATACAACTTTTGTTCTCTCCTCCACACACCAGCTGTTCATTCTTAACAGTACTGATGTCCAAGCTAATATATTTAGTTGAAGTCTGGACGCTAGGTCCTGTTCTAGGTCTGCTGAACTTTAAGTCGCGTACCTAATCTGATAAAAAGACCATTTCATCTGCGAAACGGACATAAGAACTTATCGCCTGTATCCAGCTTGGTGTTCCTTTTCCCAACAAAGTGGACTAACTCTTACATTTCAAAAGCTTTGTGATGTGGGAGTTACCGCGTTGTTGTTTGCTATAACCATAGACATAAATAAATATAGACTGGCCGATAAAAGAGTTTTATGAAACGAAAATTTGTGACTTGCAATTTTGTGTACTTCATTATACAGTATTTATGAGCAGCATAAAAGTTAAGTATTCATATCTATTTCAGCCACACACCTATATATATTGTAAATAAGGAGGCAGGTAGTTTTGTTTAATCTCTAAAAATGAAGATCATGCAATTTTTCATAATTCGGAAATCCGAATACAATAGATATACATGTTTTCAGGTTACATGAAGTTACTTCCTTCGGCCAGTCTATATTTATTTATGTCTATGATAATAACATATATACGTCAATGACCTCAATAATAATCTATGTGGAATACTTCAATCACGTGATCATGATCGTCACTGTCTACGGGTTTATCTTAAATCTATGCACTGTATACCCAATGATTTTGATGTGAGAGATTTTTGCAATTAATTAATTTTTTTTTCAGCTCTGGAAGAAAAAAACAAATGTTGAAATTTGCCTGGTCTTTATGTGAATTGAAAGGACTCTTCATAATAGGGCTCTACAGTAATATAAGAAAGTATTGTAGACGATTGACACTCCTGATTTTATGACTAAAAGGAGGCCAACCGTACCCTACTTGATTATATTTACATCAGAGGGCCGCCTTAGTGGGGCCCTAGGCAAGTGTCCTATCAGGGCCACGTATATTCGTACTATGGGCTGACGGTGACAAACGATTCTGTTTGCGGTACGGAGATGGGACGGCTGCCACACTCACCACCTCATAGTCCCTTCTCTGATTGACACTAACCTCAAGCATCTTGCCTTAAAGGGAAACTCCGATGGTTTTTCACATTTGAGTTATTGACATATTTAAATTCTGCGTAAAAAGTTGTAATAGTAAACATTTTACCATTTTTTATTTAAATGCTTAGAAACATTTATATTAAATGTCAGTAAATTCTTGACATCTCAAAAAAAAAAACTGGGTTCTATGAGATTTTGTTTTAAGCTAGTTCATACGTCACTTCCCTAAACAATACTGAAAGAGAAACTAGATTTAACCAATCGTATCGCTTCATTCTTACAGTAGCTGTTAGGCTTAGTGACGGCCTAGTTCAGAGCTATGATACAGTTATATATATTTATATATATATACATGTATAGATAGATCTAAAAGCATTAGGATAATCAACTCGAGAAAAAATGCATTTTCATCTAAGCCTCTCTTTGTCCCAAGAAGTAAATAGATCGTGTGTCTGTCTGATTTGAATAAACTGGTCAGTGTATGGCTAGTAGAGACTACGTGTAGTCGGTCATGACAACCAAGCGATAGTGTTTGTTGTGTGTTGAGTGGTCTGGCGTGAAAATACAGACTTCCGTGGTTAGTCAAGCATGAACTACTTTTAATACGCATTTTTTCTTTGCTTACAAGATCCTATATCTAACTGCATAGACAAAGATATATTTGTTTTACGAGAATGTAAACTTTGCTGTATGGTCTCTTGTTATACAATAAGTCAATAGATTAAAACACATTTGTGACGTCACATAGACACCCGGTGAATGTCTGACTGTTTTTGGATGCGCAGGAAAATTACGTCAGAAAAACATCAATTACTAAGTTATTATTGCAAAGGAAAAAAAAGAATCATATATTCATTATCTGTAAATCAAAACACATATTATATCAAAAATTGTCAAAACCATCGGAGTTTCCGTTTAAGCTGTAGATAACTGGTGCATTCAACTGTGTAGCCACTCAATTTGTTCTTTTTTTTTTTCACTTTTACTTATGGTTACCATGGTAACGTAACTTTGTCTAGTTTAAAAAAAAAAAACTTTTAAAAAAAGCAACAAATGTCTCTGATATTTCCCCTACGCCCCTGTTATCTCTTCTTTGTTCATGGAGTCTTTGGCTTGATTTCTTTCATTCTGATCTTTTTTTTTCCCCCCTTTGTTCGTGCTTTGTTTTTCAAGTCTCTGATCGATAAGCAAGCGACTCTTTAGCTTGAGTAACTTTGATAGGCCAGTGCACTTAGATTTTCTATGAGACAATACGTTCAAGAGAACAGGGCAAGTAGTGGAAGAGCTAAGTTCTATCCTAAAAGAGAAGATTACATAAAAGATATATTTTTAAAAATTTCCCTCTATGTTCCATAAGACTTTTCTAAACTCTTACCCTAAGCTACACTGGCTGGGGATCCGCTGCGGGCCCTATTTCCCTCCTCAATTAGCTCCAATAATTTTTGTTTCTCCTACCGCCAAACATTAATTAAAAATAATATTTTGTTATACTATTACTTTATCCCTAAGCCTGTTCCAGCCTCTGTATAATCTTTTAAAGGACAGAGTTTAAATAGATATGATTTGAAGATTTTCATACATGGCGAAAAACCTATAAATAGCAATCTTTTTGGTGTATCCGGTGTACACATTTAAAGAAGTGTTCATAAGTTATGTTTTTTTTTTAAAGTTGCATAATAATGTCTGTGTACATTTTAGAACTTCAGAATCCTATTGTTTAACATTTTCTGTTTGTGACTTAATTTAGTTGGCAAGTTTGACATTCAAATGTGCGCCCTTGACATTGTTTAGTTGGTCGTGAAAAAAAAAATCTTGAAAAGGAAATGGTTTGAGCTTTAGGAGGTTGTCGAGAACGAGGAAGAAAAGGGACATTTACATCATGGACCGTAGCGCCACTTGGATGGGTGAAAGGGACATTTACATCATGGGACGTAGCGCCACTTGGATGGGTGAAAGGGACATTTACATCATGGAGCGTAGCGCCACTTGGATGGGTGAAAGGGACATTTACATCATGGAGCGTAGCGCCACTTGGATGGGTGAAAGGGACATTTACATCATGGAGCGTAGCGCCACTTGGATGGGTGAAAGGGACATTTACATCATGGAGCGTAGCGCCACTTGGATGGGTGAAAGGGACATTTACATCATGGACCGTAGCGCCACTTGGATGGGTGGCCACTTAGGTAATAGTACTTTCCTTAAAGATATACATAAACTGTAACACCTCTGGGAAAATCGTTAAAGCCGTTTTCGAAATCCGTGTCCACCCAGTGTCCGTCCACCCATGAAGAGTTTGTGAGAAGAAAGACACAAACAAGACTATGTGTCTTCGGTAGTCGAGGACACTTTCACCTTGGAGTAGAAAATGTTCAACTTCGTTATAACTAGAAGTCTAGAAAATACTATAGAAATCTTCAGTGAATCACATTAACCTATCTGTTGATTAAGTTTTGATGAAAAAAGACAAAAATACTAAATGAGTGACAAAGAAGAGAAAGCGATTGTGAGAAAGCCAAATATATTGGAACGTCAAGGACAGGACAGAAAAAAAAAATGAAGCACTGAAGAAATCTTGAAATAGACATTATAGTGAAGATCACTATATTGAAGATCACTATATTGAAGGTCACTATATTGAAGGTCACTATATTGAAGATCACTATATTGAAGATCACTATATTGAAGGTCACTATATTGAAGGTCACTATATTGAAGGTCACTATATTGAAGATCACTATATTCAAGATCACTATATTGAAGATCACTATATTGAAGGTCACTATATTAAAGATCACTATATTGAAGGTCACTATATTGAAGATCACTATATTGAAGGTCACTATATTGAAGATCACTATATTGAAGATCACTATATTAAAGATCAATGTATTGAAGATCACTATATTAAAGATCACTATATTGAAGATCACTATATTGAAGATCACTATATTAAAGATCAATATATTGAAGATCACTATATTAAAGATCACTGTATTGAAGGTCACTATATTAAAGATCACTATATTAAAGATCACTATATTGAAGATCACTATATTAAAGATCACTATATAGAAGATCACTATATTGCCTACTATATTACAAGAGGAATATTTTAGACGTTTGATTCTACAATGTTATCTACAAAAAAAAATATGTGACTATAAAAATACATAGAATAGTTCCTTGTCACGTACAACGAATAATCCAAACATCTATAGATATTTTAAAAGATTTGCATTCATTATAAATATTCTACTATAAAAAAAAAAGATCATTAATCACATTTCTTTTTTTTTTATGGTAAATCTTATATCCACTCACTCCACTCACTCAACTCA
Organism: Biomphalaria sudanica; assembly: GCA_036873155.1. Lineage (NCBI taxonomy): Eukaryota > Metazoa > Mollusca > Gastropoda > Planorbidae > Biomphalaria > Biomphalaria sudanica. The sequence goes on along the minus strand of JAZGLO010004048.1, from coordinate 1,692,075 downwards.
CTAAACTCACTCCACTCACTCAACTCACTCAACTCACTCAACTCACTCCACTCACTCAAATCACTCCACTCACTCCACTCACTAGACTCACTCAACTCACTCAACTCACTCAACTCACTCCACTCACTCCACTCACTCTACTCACTCAACTCACTCCACTCACTCAACTCACTCCACTCACTCAACTCACTCCACTCACTCCACTCACTCCATTCACTCCACTCACTCTACTCACTCTACTCACTCCACTCACTCCACTCACTCCACTCACTCCACTCACTCAACTCACTCCACTCACTCCACTAACTCCACTCACTCTACTCACTCCACTCACTCAACTCACTCCACTAACTCCACTAACTCCACTAACTCCACTAACTCTAATCACTCCACTCACTCCACTCACTCCACTCACTCCACTCACTCCACTCACTCCACTCACTCAACTCACTCCACTCACTCTACTCACTCCACTCACTCTACTCACTCAACTCACTCAACTCACTCAACTCACTTAACTCACTCCACTCACTCAACTCACTCCACTCACTCAACTCACTCCACTCACTCAACTCACTCAACTCACTCCACTCACTCCACTCACTCCACTCACTCAACTCACTCCACTCACTCAACTCACTCCACTCACTCAACTCACTCCACTCACTCAACTCACTCTACTCACTCCACTCACTCCACTCACTCCACTCACTCCACTCACTCAACTCACTCTACTCACTCAACTCACTCAACTCACTCCACTCACTCAACTCACTCCACTCACTCCACTCCACTCACTCCACTCACTCCACTCACTCTACTCACTCCACTCACTCTACTCACTCTACTCACTCCACTCACTCCACTCACTCCACTCACTCAACTCACTCCACTCACTCAACTCACTCCACTCACTCAACTCACTCCAGTCACTCAACTCACTCAACTCACTCCACTCACTCAACTCACTCCACTCACTCCACTCACATCACTCACTCAACTCACTCCACTCACTCCCCTCACTCAACTCACTCCACTCACTCTACTCACTCCCCTCACTCAACTCACTCAACTCACTTAACTCACTCAACTCACTACACTCACTACACTCACTACACTCACTACACTCACTCAACTCACTCTACTCACTCCACTTACTCAACTCACTCCACTCACTCCACTCTCTCCACTCACTCCACTCACTCCACTCACTCCACTCACTCGACTCACTCCACTCACTCTACTCACTCCACTCACTCAACTCACTCAACTCACTCAACTCACTCACTCCACTCACTCCACTCACTCCACTCACTCTACTCACTCCACTCACTCCACTCACAACACTCACTCAACTCACTCTACTCACTCAACTCACTCCACTCACTCCACTTACTCCACTCACTCTACTCACTCAACTCACTCCACTCACTCCACTCACTCCACTCACTCTACTCACTCTACTCACTCAACTCACTCAACTAACTCAACTCACTCAACTCACTCAACTCACTCCACTCACTCCACTCACTCCACTCACTCAACTCACTCCACTCACTCCACTCACTCCACTCACTCAACTCACTCCACTCACTCCACTCACTCCACTCACTCAACTCACTCCACTCACTTAACTCACTCCACTCACTCCACTCACTCTATTCACTCCACTCACTCCACTCACTCAACTCACTCAACTCACTCAACTCACTCCACTCACTCAACTCACTCCACTCACTCCACTCACTCTACTCGCTCCACTCACTCCACTCACAACACTTACTCAACTCACTCTACTCACTCAACTCTCTCCACTCACTCCACTCACTCCACTCACTCTACTCACTCAACTCACTCCACTCACTCTACTCACTCTACTCACTCAACTCACTCAACTAACTCAACTCACTCAACTAACTCAACTAACTCCACTCACTCCACTCACTCCACTCACTCAACTCACTCAACTCACTCCACTCACTCCACTCACTCCACTCATTCCACTCACTCCACTCACTCCACTCACTCAACTCACTCCGCTCACTCAACTCACTCCACTCACTCCACTCACTCCACTCACTCAACTCACTCCACTCACTCCACTCACTCAACTCACTCAACTCACTCCACTCACTCCACTCACTCCACTCACTCCACTCACTCCACTCACTCCACTCACTCCACTCACTCAACTCACTCCACTCACTGCACTCACTCCACTATTTCCACTCACTCCACTCACTCAACTCACTCAATTCACTCCACTCACTCCACTCACTCCACTCACTCCACTCACTCAACTCACTCTATTCACTCAACTCACTCAACTCACTCAACTCACTCCACTCACTCCACTCACTCCACTCACTCCACTCACTCAACTCACTCCGCTCACTCCACTCACTCCACTCACTCCACTCACTCCACTCACTCAACTCACTCAACTCACTCCACTCACTCCACTCACTCAACTCACTCCACTCACTCAACTCACTCCACTCACTCCACTCACTCCACTCACTCCACTCACTCCACTCACTCCACTCACTCCACTCACTCTGTCTGTGTGTGGTAAAAAGGTTTGGAACGCTATTTCTTCCACACCCTCTCGCTGAAACTTCGCACAACTATTTATTGATATAGACAAGACATGAATAAATTTTTTTTTAAAGTTAGTCAATTAATTATTGATAATTAATTATTTTGTTTGATACCAACAAGGGAAATTAATCCTTCAATATTCACATATACTGTTAAATATGTAGTGTTTTGTTCCCTATATTATATTGGAGAGTTACATGATAAACAATGATTTTTTTTCATGCTAATTGCCAACTACATAAAAATAACAAACAGAAGAGCTTTAAAACTTTCACTCAGCATTGCTGAAATGAGCAAATCACCGATATGTGACTTTTTAAAAACAAAGCCTAACAACATTTCCCTCTATTGTTAACTGGATACAACATAAAAGTTTGCTATTTAGATGTTTCCACCAAGTATAAACATCTCCAATAGACCAACAATAAACTCAAGTAAAATCTCTTCTAGTTTTGGTTTCAATTGATCACTTCAAATAAAATGATCCGATATTTTCAGGGACCTTTTTGTTTGTTTCGTATTTTACCTTTTAGTTTTTTGAAAATAATTGGATTTCGATTTTTTTCGTTTATTTTTGTGATTTTTGTTTTTTAGAATTATGTTTTTGTTTTAGGAAATTGTGATCACTGCCTCTGGCTCTAGATTCAGTTGAGGATCCTTAGATATAATTTAGAGAGGTTGGCCACCTGATTACGTTAGGCTAGGTTATATTCATTTTTTAAATGCTAACATGTTTGCAGATAGATTGATAAAAAAGAAAGATGGATAACAAAAAAGAAAGATTAATAAAAGATAGATTCATAAAATAGAAAGGTTGATACACTAGAAAGATAGATTGATACACTAGAAAGATAGATTGATAAAATAGAAAGACTGATGCACTAGAAACATAGATTGATAAAATAGAAAGATAGACTGATACACTAGAAAGATAGTCTGATACACTAGAAAGATAGTGAATATACTAACAAGGGAGAGAGAGAAAGAAAGAGAGAAAGAGAGAGAGAGTGAAGGAGAGAAATTAATAAGAGAAAACAAGAGTTGGAGAATTTCAGTGAAAGAGAGAGAAAAAAAGTGAGTGAGATACGAATAAATGAGAGAGAGAGAGAGAGAAGGAAGGAGAGAGAAATGCTGTGATATAAAGAGAGTCGGAGACAGAGAGTAGGAGACAGAGAGAAGGAGAGAGTTTGAACAGTACAACGTGTACAAACTGTTTTACAAGATGACAGACAGACGGAGTTGGTAGAAGCTTTGTTAAAAGTTAAGCTTTTAGTTAAGATCTATTAGTCTGTTTGCATTAAAAATATATATATATAATTTAATTGAATAGTTTATAATTGAGATCTATAGCCTAGGTCCTAGGATCATAACTAAGGGCAACACATGTATTATCATTAGATATCTACAGGGACTACAAGCTGAGGTTTTAACCGATAGATTAGGACTGTAGATTTAGTCCAAAGAATATACTACTTCATTTGAGGTCTATAGTTTAGGGCTTTAGGCCAATAGATTTAACCTAAAATTTTGCCTTATATTAAAGTAGTATCTACTTTCCTATCTCGCCTTCTAAATCTTCGAGTGTGTGGTCCATCATATTAACAGTGGACTTAACAGCAGACTCTGTAGCCTGGGGCTTTTAGACATTACCTTTCTTTCAGCTTAGGTCCTCTGGTCATTACAAAGGATTTAGACGACTGGCCATTGTCGTTAAGGAATCCCCGTGCGGCAGAGATTCTGTTGTACAATGTCTCTTTACTGGGTGACTCTTTCTTCATTTTATTTTCCTCAAATGCTTGTTTTCTCTCTCTCTCTCTTTTCTCTTTTCTCTCTCTCTCTCTCTTTTCTCTTTTCTCTCTTTCTCTCTTTCTATTTCTCTTTCTCTATCTTTCTTTCTTTTTTCTCTCTCTCTCTTTCTCTCTCTCTCGCTTTCTCTCTCACTTTCCCTATCTCTCTTTCACTTTCTTTCTCTCTCATTCTCTTTCTCTCTTTCTCTCTCTCTTCTTCTTTCTCATTTGTCTCTCTTACTTTCTTTCTCTCTCTCTCACTTTCTCTCTCTCTCTCTCTTTCTCTCTCTCACTCTCTTTCTCTCTCTCTCACTCTCTTTCTCTCTCTCTCACTCTATTTCTTTTTCCCTCTCTTTCTTTTTCTCTCTCTTTCTCTCTCTCTCACTCTATTTCTTTTTCTCTCTCTTTCTCTCTCTCTCTCTCTCTCTCTTTTTCTTAGACTTTAAAATTTTTCAAAGCATAAAAAAGAAATACATTTCATTTTGGCTAGAGAACGAAACAAATATTTCTCTTGAACGAACTATATGTCTTGTCTTTGGGTATTTCCGCATTCATTCAAGAGTTCCATTTTACGCATTGTCCTTTAAATCTAGATCTAGATCTAAAGGTCTATCATTGATATATCATAAAGTCTAGTATATCTATCCATTCATTTAACCAGAATTCTTTCTCCTAGGAATGGGGCGGGGTAACATTTTTTTTACATTTTTTATCATCTAACATTCATTTGTTATTAATTCACACCAAAAATCCATCGACCACCACCCCCCACCCCCCAATACATACATACACTTATCTCATTCATTGTTTACAAAACCGGAGGAGGTACGAATGCAGTGTTCGTTGAGAAGAGGACTTTGGTGGAGGAATTTTAGCCAATTTTTCACGACCTGACAAATTCCCCTTCATCGAGGCCGCGGAGCGACTAGTAGTGGACTTTTCGTGACCGGGCCTGACGCCCACTACCCGGCGCACGGAGCCTGTTCGAGTCTGCTCGTGCCCGCTTTTTCTCGTGTCTGTGCCTATCATAATTGTATGGTTAAGGCCGTAGGCATCGCGGTACTCTAGGGTTCGACGGAACCCAGTTTGGGATATACAAAAATCATCATAAGACCAGTATAGTGGCCATGTATGCAAGTGAAACCTGGATACAAACAAAAACAACAGAACATCTGGGGAAATACTTGGGAAAGGAAAATCCTTAGAAGAAATGTGTTGGTTCTATACAAGATGAAACTGGGTGGAGGACTCGCACTAACCAGGTGACGGAAATAAGAAAAGAACAATCAAGGAGGCGGGGGGGGGGGTCACCTTGTAGGAATGTCAGAGAACAGAGGAGCAAAAATAATATACAAGCGAAACCCAAAAGGTAGGCTCCCCAAAGGCAGACCACGAGCACGATGGCTTGGTGATGGAGAAGCACATCTACACAAACTCAAGAGCTTGGACTTGCAGACGAATAGCACGGGAAATAGCTGAATGGAAAGATGTGTTGAAGCAGGCCAGGGTCCTCCATAGGCTATAGTGTCACTGGGATGGATGGATGAACAGATAGATGTGTTGAAGCAGGCCAGGGTCCTCCATAGGCTATAGTGTCACTGGGATGGATAAACAGAAAGATGTGTTGAAGAAGGCCAGGGTCCTCCATAGGCTATAGTGTCACTGGGATGGATGGATGAAGATGTGTTGAAGCAGGCCAGGGTCCTTCATAGGCTATAGTGTCACTGGGATGGATGGATAAACAGAAAGATGTGTTGAAGCAGGCCAACCCTCTCCATAGGCTATAGTGTCACTGGGATGGATGGATGAACAGAAAGATGTGTTGAAGAAGGCCAGGGTCCTCCATAGGCTATAGTGTCACTGGGATGGATGGATGAACAGAAAGATGTGTTGAAGAAGGCCAGGGTCCTTCATAGGCTATAGTGTCACTGGGATGGATGGATAAACAGAAAGATGTGTTGAAGCAGGCCAGCGTTCTCCATAGGCTATAGTGTCACTGGGATGGATGGATGAACAGAAAGATGTGTTGAAGCAGGCCAGCGTTCTCCATAGGCTATAGTGTCACTGGGATGGATGGATGAACAGAAAGGTGTGTTGAAGCAGGCCAGGGTCCTCCATAGGCTATAGTGTCACTGGGATGGATGGATGAACAGAAAGGTGTGTTGAAGCAGGCCAGGGTCCTCCATAGGCTATAGTGTCACTGGGATGGATGGAGTTTGTTATAAATGCTAAGAATTAAAATGTTAAAATTATAAGTTAAAACTCTTTATCGGTTTAAACCTCTAGTTATCCTAAAGTTACACTTGACACTGACATGTAACATCTGGACCTATAAATGGCCCATATCTGAAATGGCCTCAGAGTTGTATTCACTCTAAATCAGGCCCTGCCCTCTCGTCTTTATTGTTTAGCCATTTCAAAGTCGATGTTTGTCTGGGTATTAAATTCAGAGTTGAACTAGATAGAGTCGTGTTTGAAAGTAATTGCCTTTTAGTAAAATGTTTGTATCTGTGATGATATAATATGTAATACCAATAGTCCTGTAATTCAATGAGTAATCTATTTACCTGTTACAAATAAAATATTTCGTTGATTCTAGAAACATATACTTTCCACCGTGGTGTTGACCATTATATAGTTTGGTCCGTTTCTCTTTATTTTTTCCCCAATCCTCCCCCACCCTTTCTCTATAGACAATGTGCCATTCGTCATGTCCAGCTCCACACACCACACCATTTCCTCACACACACACACACGTACACGCATGCCACAACAAAACTCAACTCGAAGTGATGTAGAGTCCCCTATTTCCTACACCCCACTTTTTGGTAGTCAGCTCGTATGCTAATTAGGCTATAGAGTGTCAACTATTGATCAGCGCGTGCGACAATCACCGCCCCGCCCCGCGCCTAACCCTCTTCCCTACTCCTCGGTGCGCGTGTCCTTGTATGCTTGAACCCTAAACATTCATTAGCTTGACATGAGGATAGAGCTTCTCTTATCCGTTGAATACACTACTGAAAACAAAAAAATGGCATAGGTAACAACGGCACAGTAAAAATGTAGACACCTTATAAAGTAAAATATTCTCAATGTTATACACGTTGTGATGTAAAAAAAAAAAAGCTGAACTTAAATTAAAGAAACAATCTTGTGACATTGTCGTCTGCAACGTTGATGTGTTTGCGATCTACACGTATCTTCACTGCAAAAATGTATCTTTAAAAAAAACAACAGATATGATGTAGACGAATACATCGAACTGAATGTTTCATAAAATATACTCATTTCTATATTAAAATTTGCATTCTGATTGATTTTTATACAAGGCAACTGGAAGTCAGGTCGTAAAGCTTGTTTACAGAAAGTCGGGCTTCCTTGCTAGGTAACCAATTGTCGGTACATAATGCTTGCTGACTAAAATGCAGGTATTACTTGGAAATTTAAATGTATCAGAAATTTTTTTTATAATTTCCTTATTTAAAAAAAAAAAACTTTGTGATATTTCATTAACAATTTGTAAAAGTTCAGCGTCAAGACTGCCACGGTATTACATAAGTAAGGTTTTAAAGCGTCCTGACACCCTATTATTACAACAAGATAAAGTTGTCCAGACTGCCACGGTATTACATAAGTAAGGTTTTAAAGCGTCCTGACACCCTATTATTACAACAAGATAAAGTTGTCCAGACTGCCACGGTATTACATAAGTAAGGTTTTAAAGCGTCCTGACACCCTATTATTACAACAAGATAAAGTTGTCCAGACTGCCACGGTATTACATAAGTAAGGTTTTAAAGCGTCCTGACACCCTATTATTACAACAAGATAAAGTTGTCAAGACTGCCACGGTATTACATAAGTAAGGTTTTAAAGCGTCCTGACACCCTATTATTTGCACACACACACACAAAATTAAAGCGCCCTGACACCTTATTATTTGACCAAAGAATTCTTAAACGTCACTACACACTATTATTTGGTTAAAAAAAAGATTTTTAGGCGTCCTGACACCTTGTTATTTGGACAAATAATGTTTTCAAGCGTCCTGACACCCTATCATTGAGATATATATATATATATATATATATATATATATATAACAATAACACAGAATGTAGCCTCAAGGTGCTGTGATAACATAGACCACATATTTTCTCATATTACCCTGTGTAGGTCAGACAATGCTGGTGTACCTAAACATAATTTGAGACCCACTGACTTAATTTAGGAGGAGGAAATTGATTTTGGAGTGAAAAACAAGAGATGAGTGGCGCTCTGCTAGAGTGCTGATAGTCTTGTCAGAGACTACTGGGGGGGTGAGGGGGGATAGGAGGAAGTTACAAGTCTCTCTTGATCTCCACCTTGTAAAATAAATTGCAAGTTAATGGATGACCTAGAGAACAAGTGACCTTGGTTCATTAAGATTTATGCCAAACTTTTTCTGACAATGTCAAATTACAAAACACACACAAAAAATGTGTCAGTGACCTTGTTGTTTTATTTAAATAATCTATGCCCTCTCTTATTGACTTGTTTTTTACCTTAATGACCTGGAGATAGCCTTGAAGTTATTTCAATGACCTGGAGATAGCCTGAAGTTATTTCAATGACCTGGAGATAGTCTTGAAGTTATTTCAATGACCTGGAGATAGCCTTGAAGTTATTTCAATGACCTGTGCGATAAAACAATTACCTGTGACTTAAATTAAATTACCGTAAATTGTCGTATTTAGGTTAGGGTTAGGGTTAGGGGTTAGGGTTTATCTCATTGGTTTTATCTCATTAACCTATGCCATAACCTAATGACCTTGATGGATAAATACCTAGATAGATAGATAGGTAAATGGATAGATAGGTAAATAGATAGATAGATAGATATAGATAGATAGATAGATAGGTAGGTAGGTAGGTAGGTAGGTAGGTAGGTAGGGATGGTTTTTTTCATAGAGTCATTGATTGATTCATGGAGTCATTGATTGATTCATGGAGTCATTGATTGATTCATGGAGTCATTGATAGTGTGATATCTGTGAGACTGAGATTATAAACACTATTACTTAAAACAACGAAATTTTCAATGAAAACAATAAATAATTTCAAAATGACGTCATCAAAGACTGGACGTTTTAAAGTCATCATCATCGATTTCCATTTGAGTGAGGGCTTGAGAGGTTCAAATCCGCTCTTGTAAAAACCCTGGACAGAAACCCTGCTATTCTGCATAGTGCGTGAATGTATTTAAAGACAGCACAAACTAGATCCCGTCCAAACGACGTGAGTTCAACAGAGGTCGACACTAACAGTCACTTCCCGTCATCCTAACGTTTTCTAGACCGATCCATGACTTGCCCAATATCGTCTGCTGCCTTTAATGGCGTCAGCTCGCAAAGGGAAAAAAAAAGGAACGCGTAACTTAATATAGTTAGAAGTTATTGGCTCCAAAGATGTCATGCGCTGTCAAGGAGACAGCCTCGGCTTCTTTCTACATCTGATGTCGTTATTTACACAATTTTTTTTTCAGCTGCAGTCTCAAATATCTATTTTAAAAATATTTGTGTACCTGTCCTACATTTTTTATTGATGAGATATGTAATAGTTCAATGCATGAAATGCATGTAGATCTATTTTTTTTTACTGATGATATATATATATATATATATATATATATATATATAGTTTTATTCTTTGTATTTGGTTTAAATATAAAAAAAGATATTTTACATATAAATTCTTTTTAGCAGAGATGTATAGAGATTTTTTATCTGATATTTTAACAATTTCAATAAATTGTATTTTAATTTATACATACCTTTTTTATTCCAAACTTTGAAGCATATAAACACAGTTGCGTAGCTAGGGTGGTGGGCCGTGTACCAATGATATGAAAATTCCCCTGGGCCCCCACTTGAGGAGGCCCAAATGAGTGTTTTTTACATTTAAAATCAAATATTACGCTAAATGCAGGGGCCCCCAGTCAATGGAAAATTCCTAGCTACGCCCCTGTATTATCACGTAGTAAAAGTATAAAGCAATGTAAATTCCATTTCTTCCAAATCTGTAGGGCAGCAGGTCACTCTGTTTCTGTGTCTCACGGTTAGCGAGGGTGTCATGTGGCCAATACAACGACCAACCGTCTTTACTTTGCCCCCAAATAATGTCAGGCAACCATTACAGCTGGGTGAAATCAGAGGCGCCCTAAAGGTCCCGAAATTAAAAATTCAAGTCTTCACCAGGATTCTAACCAGGGACCCTAGGTTTCTGAAGCCAAGCGCCTTACCACTTAGCCACCGCGCCTCCTGTAACGTATAATGATATATGCTTATAACGTATAAGCATATATATAATTTATATTTTAGTATACCAAAAAATATTGTAGATGAAGATGCAATCTTGCATTTATTTTTATGTTCCTTTGCAAATAAAGTTGTAAATGAATTTAAAACAGAAAGAAAAGAACAAATGCAAACATAACACACATACAATAAAGAAAGAATAGCTTAATGCGAAATAAGCAAAATATTGTTGAAATTATCTTTTTAGCGGCCCCCGCAAGGTGAAAGGCGCTATTCGTTTTGTGTGGTCTGTCCGTCCGTCCGTCCGTCCGTCCGCCCCGTTTACATCTTGTAAACTAGAAAAGATATTGAAAATCCGACATCATGATGTTTTAGACATTTCAAAGTTCTGATGCAACGGTTACTTTTTCTTTTCTGAAAGAGAAAAATGTAACTTTTAAAATCAACTATGCATGCAGTTTTTTTCCATTAAATAAATCATTATTTTTACAACTATTCACTACTAATAGTAACAAACACGGGAGGCTATTTAGTAATGAGACGACTGTTTACCATATTTTAATACATTTATGTAAAAGGTTTTAGATTTGTTGTAAAAAAAAATTGTCTTACAAATGTATTGCTAAGTTATGGGCACCACATAAAATCTGCCAACCTTATTTCTCTCCCTTTTTTTAACTTTAATATAATTACATTCTGATATTCTTTCTGAAAATATTGAAACCTGCCTTTTTACCTGTCTGGGAGGACCACTTGGGGGGGGGGCGATTTTGAGTTTGTGTTTCCACTTAAACTGTCTTTGTAACCTTGTTTTTTTTATTTTGTTTAGAAATATTTACTTGCTCAGAAAATATTATCTTTTCATTATGTATCAAAAGCTCAACGTCGCCATAGGACGGTCCCAAGCCCGGTTGTGAAAGGAGGAGGGTTGGGCATAGGGCTAGCTACTCTACCCTGTAGAAAAACTAGCTACAGAAAGATGGACCTCCAGCTAGAAGGTCAATGACGAAGGTCGGTGAAAGCCATCTGGAATCCGACAGACCGAAGGCCATCCTCTCTACCAGGACCACCAACACCATCGGACCTTCAATGACACTGGAGATTTCGCAAGCCGGCATGCAACATAAAAAGGCCTTCCCCAAACTGGAACCCCCACGAAAGGAGAGACGGCCACGGAATACATGGCGCCGCGATTTAGAAGCAGATGCCAACCAGATGGGCAGGACGCGATGACAGATGTAGTGACTTTCCCAGAACCAGGACGCCTGAAGGAAGCTGGCTGGTGGCCCATGCCTCAGACGGGACCACAGGCAGAGATAAGTTGAGATGAGATGTATCAAAAGCTCAGTTCTATGAACAATTTTAAAAAAACTGTTTTCAGGATATTTTTAAACATCATCTAAATGGCCTCGTTGGTAAAATAAGATGAACGACTCACAAATATTGCGTATCAGACCAGATATTTAACAAACTTTTTTAGGAAACTGTCTGCCTGTAGGTTGAAAGGTACTTTGATGCAAGTTAAATACAACATTTTATGTATTCAAGCTTTGTGTGATAAACAGTGATGTGAATTTAAGTATGAAACCTTTTAAACATTTGTGTTCAAATGTATGATAGATTGTAAAGCTGGCTATAATATTGATTAGTTAGCGCACTATTTCGATCTTAAACAAAAATAAAACCACTATTAAATCATTTCTTTCTTTTTTTCCTCCTCCAATTCTTTTATTTTTAAATGTCGCGTGGAGCTATATTAAGCTCGACAGGAAGCAGATAATGATTGGTCTCTTTTTAATTTGCCGGAAGTGACGTATACGCATTAATTTATCAGGAGGAAAGTCTAAATGAGTCTTCGTCTTCCTCTCTCTCTCTCTCTCTCTTTCTCACTGTCTCTCTCTCTCTCTCTCTCTCTCTGTCTCTACTTTCTTTCTGTCTCTCTCTCTCTCTCTCTCTTTCTCACAGTCTCTCTCTCTCCGTCTCTCTCTCTACTTTCTTTCTGTCTGTCTCTGTCTCTCTCTCTCCTTATCAGTGTTATTCTGTATCAATATAAAAGACATCTCATTGCATGACTCATGAAACAAAAAACACACTTAGCCACAAAAGTTATGAATTGAGGAAAGCTTACAAAATGTTGTAAATAAATAAAAAAAAGACTGCACTAGCATCAATCGGAGATCGTCTCAAGCGGCTCGTCATAAATTTGGATTGGAACCCTTCCTTAAAGTTAAATTCACTTTATAATCAGAACTCGACCATTCGAACATTTTTTCTAACTGAAACATATTTGCTGATCGTAATATCAAGGCGGGTAAAAGAATAATAACGTGATCAAACTTTTTACCAGACAGACAGAAGGACAGACAAAGTAAGTTGAAATAAGCTTTGTAAAGTTTCGTGTATCATTTTGAACCAATGAGAAATCAGATTTTTAAATTAATTTTTGAAATTACTTCTGTATTGTGTGTCTTACATTAAATTGCATGTCCAGTGTGTTCTGGTCCAATAGCTTTTGAGGAGGGAGGGGTCACGGAGAAGGTTTCCGAGCTGGCTTTAGGTGCTGATCAAACACAAAGCAATGCGAGTGCGGATTCGAGCTCGTGCTCCATTGATAGCTAGCCAAGCGGTTTATATCTTTCCAACATTCTTTCATTCTTTTTACAAAGGACATTGTGCGGCTTTGAACAGAACTAACACATTGCCCCTATATCTCTTCAGAACAAACAAAAAAATATCTCTGGGTTCTCTTCTGACACCGCCACTGCTGACTGTAACTCTATTCCAGACCACGACCAAACGGCAGAGACGTGCTCGTGCATTGGTTGATTAATCTGAACTTTGACCCGAGTTCTGGATCGAAAGGATAAAATAAGACAAAAAAATACTGCTAGAACTTACTGGCAAAAACGTAGAACCAAACATGCAAATAATTTACGATTGGAATGTTGCAGTGTTTCCCAAACCTTTGACCTATGTGTACTCCTTTTATAATTTTTGTAATGTTAAGTACCCCTTGCCCCAGGATGTAAACCAAGTTGCGACCTGCTTATTTTCCGGCATGTCGTGCATACAAAGCCGTTGTCCTCTGTCTATTTAAGTTTTCTTTCCGTCTTCTGCGTCTGTTTTCAATAAAGGCTTTTCTTTGAGTCTCAACTGTTTGTCCCTCAGTTTTTGTGAGAGTTCTCCAAGGCGAGTAATAATGATATAATGATGGTGTAATTAAATCCCCCCCCCCCCAAACGTTTGGCTCAGCAAAGAACGAAAGGAAGAGCACTGTGTGCACTGTAGGAGTAAATATGTCGTCTATAGAAGGTCAGTTTCTGATCAGCGGGAGAATAGAATTTTAGTTCCTCTCACTGTCCAAGCAAGGTAGGAAAATTTCAGAAGGTTTCGAGAATAAGTCCATAAAGTTTCTACTGGGTATTTAAAACACAAGTTATCTTGTATTAAATGTTTCTGTTATTAGCAAATCTTTGATGTCTTAATGATCAAACACATAACAAAAGTTTATAGAAAAATCTATTACTTCTTCATGAATCTATTACTTCTTTATGAATCTATTACTTCTTTATGAATCTATTACTTCTTTATGAATCTATTACTTCTTTATGAATCTATTACTTCTTTATGAATCTATTACTTCTTCATGAATCTATTACTTCTTCATGAATCTATTACTTCTTCATGAATCTATTACTTCTTCATGAATCTATTACTTCTTCATGAATCTATTACTTCTTCATGAATCTATTACTTCTTCATGAATCTATTACTTCTTCATGAATCTATTACTTCTTCATGAATCTATTACTTCTTCATGAATCTATTACTTCTTCATGAATCTATTACTTCTTCATGAATCTATTACTTCTTCATGAATCTATTACTTCTTCATGAATCTATTACTTCTTCATGAATCTATTACTTCTTCATGAATCTATTACTTCTTCATGAATCTATTACTTCTTCATGAATCTATTACTTCTTCATGAATCTATTACTTCTTCATGAATCTATTACTTCTTCATGAAACTATTACTTCTTTATGAATCTATTACTTCTTTATGAATCTATTACTTCTTCATGAATCTATTACTTCTTCATGAATCTATTACTTCTTCATGAATCTATTACTTCTTCATGAATCTATTACTTCTTCATGAATCTATTACTTCTTCATGAATCTATTACTTCTTCATGAAACTATTACTTCTTCATGAATCTATTACTTCTTTATGAATCTATTACTTCTTTATGAATCTATTACTTCTTCATGAATCTATTACTTCTTCATGAATCTATTACTTCTTCATGAATCTATTACTTCTTCATGAATCTATTACTTCTTCATGAATCTATTACTTCTTCATGAAACTATTACTTCTTTATGAATCTATTACTTCTTCATGAATCTATTACTTCTTTATGAATCTATTACTTCTTCATGAATCTATTAATTCTTTATGAATCTATTACTTCTTCATGAATCTATTAATTCTTTATGAATCTATTACTTCTTCATGAATCTATTAATTCTTTATGAATCTATTACTTCTTCATGAATCTATTACTTCTTTTTGAATCTATTACTTCTTCATGAATCTATTACTTCTTCATGAATCTATTACTTCTTCATGAATCTATTACTTCTTCATGAATCTATTACTTCTTCATGAATCTATTGCTTCTTCGTGAATCTATTACTTCTTCGTGAATCTATTACTTCTTTATGAATCTATTACTTCTTCATGAATCTATTACTTCTTCATGAATCTATTACTTCTTCATGAATCTATTACTTCTTCATGAATCTATTACTTCTTCATGAATCTATTACTTCTTCATGAATCTATTACTTCTTCGTGAATCTATTACTTCTTCATGAATCTATTACTTCTTCATGAATCTATTACTTCTTCATGAATCTATTACTTCTTCATGAATCTACAACTTCTTCATGAATCTATTACTTCTTCATGAATCTATTACTTCTTCATGAATCTATTACTTCTTCATGAATCTATTACTTCTTTATGAATCTATTACTTCTTTATGAATCTATTACTTCTTCATGAATCTATTACTTCTTCATGAATCTATTACTTCTTCATGAATCTATTAATTCTTTATGAATCTATTACTTCTTCATGAATCTATTAATTCTTTATGAATCTATTACTTCTTCATGAATCTATTAATTCTTTATGAATCTATTACTTCTTCATGAATCTATTACTTCTTTTTGAATCTATTACTTCTTCATGAATCTATTACTTCTTCATGAATCTATTACTTCTTCATGAATCTATTACTTCTTCATGAATCTATTACTTCTTCATGAATCTATTGCTTCTTCGTGAATCTATTACTTCTTTATGAATCTATTACTTCTTTATGAATCTATTACTTCTTCATGAATCTATTACTTCTTCATGAATCTATTACTTCTTCATGAATCTATTACTTCTTCATGAATCTATTACTTCTTCATGAATCTATTACTTCTTCATGAATCTATTACTTCTTCATGAATCTATTACTTCTTCATGAATCTATTACTTCTTTATGAATCTATTACTTTTTCATGAATCTATTTCTTCTTCATGAATCTATTACTTCTTTATGAAACTATTACTTCTTTATGAATCTATTACTTCTTTATGAATCTATTACTTCTTTATGAATCTATTACTTCTTTATGAATCTATTACTTCTTCATGAATCTATTACTTCTTTATGAATCTATTACTTCTTTATGAATCTATTACTTCTTCATGAATCTATTACTTCTTCATGAATCTATTACTTCTTCATGAATCTATTACTTCTTTATGAATATATTACTTCTTCATGAATCTATTACTTCTTCATGAATCTATTTCTTCCTTATGAATCTATTACTTCTTCATGAATCTATTACTTATTCATGAATCTATTACTTCTTTATGAATCTATTACTTCTTTATGAATCTATTACTTCTTTATGAATCTATTACTTCTTTATGAATCTATTACTTCTTCATGAATCTATTACTTCTTCATGAATCTATTACTTCTTCATGAATCTATTACTTCTTCATGAATCTATTACTTCTTTATGAATCTATTACTTCTTCATGAATCTATTACTTCTTCATGAATCTATTACTTCTTCATGAATCTATTACTTCTTCATGAATCTATTACTTCTTCATGAATCTATTACTTCTTCATAAAGCTAATGTTGGACTATACTTTCTCTTTCTATTTATTCCTTGTAATGATTCAATATTACAAGGAGAAATTCCAGTGAGCTCACACTGTCAGGTGCTTCTCTAACAGTCCAGCAGATGTCTACATAAGGCGCTGTTCAAGAACGACTATTTATTTATTCAACTCTTTAAGGAATACGAAGAAACATCTGAGTCGAGTGCGAAGCTTAGTTGAAAGTAGCCAAATGGAACTTTAAGCTGCTTATAATTAGAACAAACAAATTATAACGGTTAACCCAGAGTTTTATATATGTGGACAATTAGTTGGTAATTGTATTTCAAGGATATAGATGTGGACAATTAGTTGGTAATTGTATTTCAAGGATATACATGTGGACAATTAGTTGGTAATTGTATTTCAAGGATATACATGTGGACAATTAGTTGGTAATTGTATTTTAAGGATATACATGTGGACAATTAGTTGGTAATTGTATTTCAAGGATATATATGTGGACAGTTAGTTGGTAATTGTATTTTAAGGATATACATGTGGACAATTAGTTGGTAATTGTATTTCAAGGATATACATGTGGACAATTAGTTGGTAATTGTATTTCAAGGATATAAATGTGGACAATTAGTTGGTAATTGTATTTCAAGGATATACATGTGGACAATTAGTTGGTAATTGTATTTCAAGGATATACATGTGGACAATTAGTTGGTAATTGTATTTCAAGGATATACATCATCTGTACAATTCTAGAAGAAACGTTCGAGGTGTTTTCAAAATCCGTGTCCAGCCGTGGAGACTTTGTAACCTTGTTGATGTCCAAGGGCTGAGCCGAAGGCTCTTCGAGCCCTAAGTTTGAAAAAAAACCTGTTTGGACGCCAAACAGTAAAAAAAAAAACCTGTGTGAACACAGTTCTGTTTGAGAGAGACCCGAGTCAATGCCTATGTAAAGCATTGCTGTTTCCAATGCCTTTGGCCCCCAACGCATGCTTGGCTGCACATGGCCGAAGGCCGAGGACACCGGGAGCCTCCGCCATTTTCCTTCGTTATACCAAGCTAGCCGTGGGGGACTCGCCATTTATGTAACGGTCCCTTTGAGGAACAGCGCATGGATGTGTGACATGTTCGTGGGGGCTTTTTTACAACCCCGCCCGTGCAAGAGGTTGACTCTCGTCTACCTGTGGGCATCCCCACGGGAGTTATGTTTCGCCATTCATTTAGCCTAGCTACCCCCTCAAGTAGCCGTTTCCACCCAGGTGCCACGATGAGGCAGAATAGCGTACCCGGGGAGTTTGTAACCTAATAATAGTCAATAAAAAGTTGACAATATTTCAACCCAGATAAACCTAGTGAACCTCTGACAATATTTCGACCCAGATAAACCTAGTGAACCTCTGACAATATTTCAACGCAGATAAAACTTAGTAAAGGTTCTGAGTAGAAATGAAGTCCATCTAACTGCATTATATTGCGTTTTAGCAAGCGAATTAGCTCAACTCCAAAGTGTTCCTAACTGACCAGTTACATTTGTACATTATTAGTATGGACCATAAAATTGACCGTAGTCCACAGCAAACACTTGACCTCTCTTTCCCTTTCCTAAAATATATTTCGTTCCTTTCATTCGATGAAGTGCCGAGGACAGTGTTGTTCTACGTATTTCCTCCCATAATGACCAGTGGTCAAACTCTGTTTTATCACTTTGTGTTAGCCCCTAGAGATGTGTACCATTGGTAGACTGGACACCAGGAAAGGTCTTGCCAAGCAGCGATGTAATTGTAGACGACAGGACTCGATGTTTTCTTTGTTTCGTTTTCTCTCTCTCTCTCTGTCCTCAACTATTTCTCTTTTACTCTATCAGTCTCTCTGTCTGTTTCCCTCCTCTCTCTCTCTCTCTCTCTCTCTGTATCTATCTATCTAAAACACACACACAAACAGACAAACAGACATTAGTCTTTCTATTTCTTTTTTCTGATTTTATTTTATTTTTACCTTTTTTAATTCTCTCTATCTCTCTGTTTCTCCTCTCTCTATCTCTCTGTTTCTCCTCTCTCTCTATCTCTCTGTTTCTCCTCTCTCTATCTCTCTGTTTCTCCTCTCTATATATCTCTGTTTCTCCTCTCTCTATCTCTCTGTTTCTCCTCTCTCTATCTCTCTGTTTCTCCTCTCTCTCTATCTCTCTGTTTCTCCTCTCTCTATCTCTCTGTTTCTCCTCTCTCTATCTCTCTGTTTCTCCTCTCTCTCTATCTCTCTGTTTCTCCTCTCTCTATCTCTCTGTTTCTCCTCTCTATATATCTCTGTTTCTCCTCTCTATATATCTCTGTTTCTCCTCTCTCTATCTCTCTGTTTCTCCTCTCTCTATCTCTCTGTTTCTCCTCTCTATATCTCTCTTTTTCTCCTCTCTCTATCTCTCTGTTTCTCCTCTCTCTATCTCTCTGTTTCTCCTCTCTCTATCTCTCTGTTTCTCCTCTCTATATCTCTCTGTTTCTCTTCTCTCTATCTCTTTGTTTCTACTCTATCTCTCTGTTTCTCCTCTCTCTCTATTTCTCCTCCCTATATCTCTCTGTTTCTCCTCTCTCTATATCTCTGTTTCTCCTCTCTTTATCTCTCGGTTTCTCCTCTCTCTATCTCTCTGTTTCTCCTCTGTATATCTCTCTGTTTCTCCTCTCTCTCTATCTCTCTGTTTCTCCTCTCTCTATCTCTCTGTTTCTCCTCTCTCTATCTCTCTGTTTCTCCTCTCTATATCTCTCTGTTTCTCCTCTCTCTATCTCTCTGTTTCTCCTCTCTATATCTCTCTTTCTCCTCTCTCTATCTCTCTGTTTCTCCTCTCTATATCTCTCTGTTTCTCCTCTCTCTATCTCTCTGTTTCTCCTCTCTCTATCTCTCTGTTTCTCCTCTCTCTATCTCTCTGTTTCTCCTCTCTATATCTCTCTGTTTCTCCTCTCTCTATCTCTCTGTTTCTCCTCTCTCTCTCTCTCTGTTTCTCCTCTCTATATCTCTCTGTTTCTCCTCTCTATGTCTCCTTATCTTTCTGTCTTTTCCGCAGTCTTTTTCTTTCTCTCTATTTTTACTTTTCCTTCTCACTTTCTCTCTCTCTCTTTTTAATATCTCTGTGAGTCGTGTAATAGCGCTACACATTGACTAAAGAACGTGAAAAGAATCAAAGAAGTCTGGGTGAAGTCACTCAATCAACTTCTCTGGTGTGTCTGGTCTCTTTTCTGGAATAGTGAGTGGTCTCTCTTGTTTTTGATTGAAAAAGTCTATGAAATCACATAATCACACAAAGATAGAGGCACATTTCTTATTTCTTATGCTAGAACAAATTCATACAAGTGCTCTTTCTTCCCTAGTGCCGTTAGAGAATGGAATGGGTTGCCTTGAATCAGCCAGGAAAACCAACGACTTAGCAGATTAACATGCATGACTAGATTGACACATGAAATGCGTAGGACGTAATTATCTTCTTCTTTTTTTTTTTTGAAGTAACGTCTGTAATATATAAGATAAGATAAGAACACATTTGTAAAAAATGAAATACAATAAAAGTGTCTTGGTCTTTGTCTAAAAGAATTAGCTTTATCAAGTCCTATAAAATGTTAGGTTTACAAAACCTAATACAAACATGGTATTATAAATATGCCTTAGTCTGAACGGATCCCACGCGCTAAAACCTAACATTATATACTCCACACGTTAAAATCATGTGCCTAGACAAATCTTATCTTCTTATCTTATATAATACAGACGTTACTTCAAAAAAGAAGATGATTACGTCCTACGCGTCATGCATTTAGTCATGCATATTAACCAATGACTTAAATTCTGCCAAGTCACTGGTTTTTCTGGCTAGCTCAGGCAACCCATTCCATGCTCTAATAGCACTAGGGAAGAAGGAGTATTTGTACAAATTTGTCCTAGCATATGGGACGAGGAATGTGCCTTTATTTTTGTGTCTTTCAGAGTATTTTATTAAATTTTGTTTTTGTATTTGAAGATTATGGTTCAGTGTTTTATGTATAATTGCTACTTTACTTTTGAGTCTTCTGTCCTGAAGGCTTTCTAAATTTAGTGATTTTACTAATGGTGTTACCCTAGTCAAATGTGAATATTCGTTTGTTATGAATCTCACTGCTCTATTTTGTGTTTGTTCCAGTTTCTTAATGTTTTCTTGAGTTGAGGGGTCCCACACGGTGGATGCATATTCTATTATTGGCCTAACCAAGGTTAAATAACATTTTAGTTTTATGTTCTTATTTGATTTATAGAAATTTCTTTTAATAAACCCTAATGCTTTGTTGGATTTTTTTATAGTTTCATCAATATGTGGATTCCATGACAGTTTTTCATTTATAATAACACCTAGGTATTTTGAGTTTTTAGTCTGTGTTACTGGTTTGCCATGAATAAGATAAGTGGAATTAATTTGTTTAATTTTTTTTGTTACTCTTAACAACTGACATTTTTCTGGGTGGAAAGACATGCTCCAATTTGATTCCCATTTCTGTAATTCATCTAATTCTCTTTGTAAAATATCTGTGTCTTGTTTTGTTTTTATTGTTCTATATATTATGCAATCGTCTGCAAATAATCTGACTTTTGTTCCTGAACTAATGCAATTTGGTAAATCATTTATGTAAATTAAAAATAGTAGTGGACCCAAGACTGTTCCTTGAGGTACACCTGAGTTTACTGTTATTGGTGTTGATTTAGAGCCATTTATTATTACAGTTTGTTCTCTCCCTATCAGAAAATCTTTAATCCACTGATACAGTGGACCGTTAATGCCGAAATATTTTAATTCAAATTTCCTGAAACACTATAGAAACAGCCGACTTGTTAGATTATATAATGATCAACGTGTTAAGGTCGGTGGTGATCCCTGACCAATACATCGATGAAAAAAAAAGAGAATGGAATTCCGTCGTCCTCACCTATTCTGTTATATCACAGACATAAAACACAATAACAACAATAATGGCGGTCCGAGGACAAGAGAAAGCGCGTAAAAGGAGAAGTCCATCGAGACAGTGAATGAGACCTCAGCCGAGGGCCTATCAAAACAGTGAGCTGACTTATCATCTCCGGGATAAACTGACTAATGGCCTCGGGCCGGATGTAATGACATGGTCAGTCACTGGGAGATACTGCCAGAGTGGTCATTAAGTGATTGGATCGGAAACGGTGATGGGGGGGTGGGAAGGGTGGGGGGTTTTGGTCTGTCGGGCGATGTGTTGAAAGTCATCGAATGATGGGTCAAGAGAAAGGAGTCAGGGATCTACAAGATGTCAGGGATCAAGAAGGAGTCAGGGATCAAGAAGGAGTCGGGGATCAACAAGGAGTCAGGGATTAACAGGGAGCCATGGATCAACAGGGAGCCAGGGATCAACAGGGAGCCAGGGATCAACAGGGAGCCAGGGATCAACAGGGAGCCAGGGATCAACAGGAAGCCAGGGATCAACAGGAAGCCAGAGATCAACAGGGAGCCAGAGATCAACAGGGAGCCAGGGATCAACAGGGAGCCAGAGATCAACAGGGAGCCAGAGATCAACAGGGAGCCAGAGATCAAGAAGGAGCCAAAGTTCAACAAGGAGTCAGGAATCAACAGTTTTGCTGAATGTTTTCATTTAGTTTATGTTTAAAGATTGTCGTAATTTGACTGTTTGGTGTCATTTAGTCTATGCTAAACTAGAAAGAGGCATCAACACTATTATACAGTTAGTACACTGTATCTATCAGACGATGTTTACTTTACTCAAGTTCAAACATTATATGCCTACTATTCTATTGGATATTTTCATACATGGATGAAAAACTATAAACAGCAAGCTTTTGGATGTCTCCGGTGTACAAACTAAATGTGTTGATAAGCTATCTTTTTTTAAATGTGTGTGATAGATTGTAGATCTAGCACTTTTTAGCACGGCAGAATCAAATTTTTGAATCTCTTCAGTTTGTAGGACAAAATAGTTTCACACGTGGAAACATAAGACTTTCACTCTTTGTCGTGAAGCTGATTAGTTCAAATGAACTAGAGATAAGAAAGGAGATTTAATACAATGATATGAAGATCGACCTCCACGCATTGACATAGATCTAAATTATAGCTCAATTCTTTTTTGATTTAGTTGGCAACAGTGACGTTCAATTTAACGTCCATGACATTGATTAGTTGATCGTAAAATTCTGCAATATGTTATAATTCTATGTGTCATTTTAGTATTTCTTATGTTTCTAATCTCAAGTTCGCATGTCTATATTTAAGCAATGACGTAATCTTAGTTATTTATTCTCTAAACCCCAAAATAGTCCTGCTCTTACGTTGGCGATAGAATAGCCTTGTTGAAAGTGTACATAACAGACACAAAAATTGCTTGTTTCAAAGTCTCGAAAGGGTTTTTAATTCTGTTTTACACGATACCGGAAATATCCACAAACTTGTTTTTACTTTGAACCTGCATTTTTTTTTTCGTTTGCAAATAAGCCATCGTCTGTTTTCTATCTGGTGATTTAACTCCCAGGTCACGTGGTGTGCTCTAAGGGCCGTCCTAATTCTTCCTAGTTCTAAATATGCCAAGATCTCTCGACACCCTCCCCCAAACTCCCCCCCCCCATCTTCACCACTTTCTTACCGCCTATTTCCAGAGTCCTCCGTCACATGATTTCTTTGAGCATCAAAATCAGACGAAGATTGATGTCAGTGTTGGTCAGATTTTCCCCCTATCCCCAGGAAGTTTCTCAAAGTAAAAATCGTGTGTTCATTTTGACTACCCCTACCCCAAGTTTGGAAAAAGAACGACCTTTTTCACATTATTTGGCGCCCTGGCCCATTGCACCCTTCCTCTTCAACGTGGCCAAAGAGGGAGAGGGACATTGAAAACAAACATTACAGATTGTTTTACATGTGACATAACACACATTCGGATTTACACCAGTTGGTTATCTCTAGGGCCAAGATGGTTGAAAACATATTTGAACAGCTAGATGAACGGTATCATAAAAAAACTATATTTGATTACTCTCTCTGATATAGAAGGAAAGTAACTGGCAGCAGATGGCATCTGAAAGAGCTAGAAAGCTCTCACGAAGGCTGAGGGACACACATTTGAGGCCCAGAGGAAAGCCCTATACCTTATGTAGAAGACAAGTACAGAAGACTACAGTAAACACTTATATAGACCTCCCGGCTTTGTGTGTATCAGTTATGGGAGAATATTGTTACGTATTTCTGAATCTTCTGGCTAAATGTACTAGTAGGCACACAAATAAAAACACTGTAAAGAATTTGACGACTAAACTTTCAGCTTCATATAACTTTATTGACTATTAACTCTAACAATTTGTTACTGTAACATGTAGCGTAGAAGACTGTACAATATCTGTCAGTTTACAGTTAGCTATACTTCGTTGCAATTCATCTCTTCACTTCGTTGCTATTCATCTCTTCTCAACTTGCATCGAGCCGTATTCCACAGAACAGAGCAACGACACACTTTCCAGTGTCGCTCCCAAAGCTGAACAAAGTTGTACTCCGAATCAGAGCCGCACACGTCTTACATCGACTGTATCAACTGTAACGGCTCAAGTCCACTGTACTTCGCTGTATAGACTTTAACGACAGTAGTCCACTCCAGTTAACTCTACCCTAGTTAATTTGCATCGAGTCGTACACATCTCTCCTCTACTGTCTCGCACAGTAGACAACAGTACCGACGACTCACTCACGACTGACTTTCACATTAACTTTCTGGCTTATATAGAGTCCCTAATCGCTTCTCCAAAGTTGCACAAAAACTGCTTGTATCTTCTGGAATAACACGTGAGGAAACGTCACATCCTGTCTTTATTTATACATGTAGATTCCAGGGAACACTCGCTGCAGTGTCATCAAGTCGGGGTCACACGTAGTGACCTCTATCTGTCACTGTTCATTAGTAACTGTCCCCCTTCTTAGATCTGTTCGTCCCCTGGAACAACACGTGAGGACACGTCACATCCTGTCTTTGTTTGTATATGTAGATTCCAGAGAACACTCGCTGCTGTGTTATCTCGCCGGGGTCATACGTTGACCTCTACTTATCACTGTTCATTTGTAACAATATGTAAGTCGCAACTGGGTTTGCGTTGCCGTGTGATTCACTGCACTCATCCTTAATCTTCAGAATCTTATCTTATCTTATATATTTCAGACGTTACTTCAAAAACAAAAACAAAACAAAAGAAGATAATTCCGTCCTACGCCTTTGCTAGCCAGTATCATCAAAGCATATATTTTGTCAGTCAACTAGTTTTTTGAAGTGGTCGATTATGTACGGCCAGAATGAAAACTATTGACGTCGTCTCAAAGCCAAAGACTTCATCGAAAAATTCTGGTCAACCCTGTGACCAAACAGCCAATGACCATCGCTCGGTCTTTTTTTTTTTTTTTTGGGGTAAATGGAAGATGCTGTCCGAGCAGTCGGGTTTTACTTGGAAGGGATTGAGTGAAATTGATTTGTTGTTCTTTGCTCTTCCAATCTCCCTTCTTTCTCTGTTTGACCAGCGTTAGCCTGGACATAAGATTGAATAGTTTGATGGACAATGTGTATACTGACATACTTGTCTAGTTCTTCTGTTGTGCTCTGAATGTCACACGGTGGCGTGGGAAATACAATGGTAGAGTGTGAGAGGGGAGGTTAGGGCGAACAAAAAAGTGAAGAAAAAAAAAGGGGCGGGGATTCTCAACATAACTTATATACTTTATATTATATTGTAAGTAATTGTGATAAAAGTTCCCCCCCCCCCTTTTCTTTTTGATATCAGGAACGTCCTTATGACGCAGCTTAAAGACATAGCAAGCGAGAAGTGAACTTGAAGCAGTTTGGGATTCCGATTGATGCCAACTTTAAAATGTTTAATGATGTTTCTCTAAAAGTCTCTTCAAAAATAATAGGAAAAAATATAATTAAACGCCGTCCTAGAGAATAAAATGATTGGATGCTATGCACTTGTCAAAGTATAATTGAAACTTTTTCTCTTAATTTTTTAAAGAATTAAAAAAGTCAGGACTTCATTACAAACCAAAAGTATCCTGTTCATTATAATTTCAATACTTTATGCCTGTGTGTTAT
Source organism: Biomphalaria sudanica (assembly GCA_036873155.1). Taxonomy (NCBI): domain Eukaryota; kingdom Metazoa; phylum Mollusca; class Gastropoda; family Planorbidae; genus Biomphalaria; species Biomphalaria sudanica. The sequence goes on along the minus strand of JAZGLO010004048.1, from coordinate 1,666,077 downwards.
GGAGTGTGTGTGTGTGTTTCTGTGTTTCATGGGTTATATGGAAAGGGAGTGTTTATTGTTGGTTTTAGAAAGAGTGAGAGAGCATTATTTTAATGTTAGTCTTGTAGAATGATGCAAGATAAGCAGCTCTATCGTAAGCTGTGTTAAGTACGCCAGAAGACTACAGGATGCTAGAGTATAGCATTCTATGTTGATAGTGAGCTAAATGTGTTGAAATATCAGTTTATTTCACTTCATCTCAAATTGAGTTTGTCTATATTGAATTAAAATTTATAATTATTTTTGTTCACAATGAAGTTATTCAAGTTGTACAAGTTAAAATATAATATGCACACAGCGATTTAGTTGATTTAGTTGTCTAGCAGCAGTTTGGTGCTACAAATCAACGACCGTCCACTGTGTGAAGGTGTTCATTTTAAAAGTAAGTTCCAAATCACTTCATATCGGACATTTAGTTGCCTTTTTACATACTTTAAATGAATTTCCTCTATCTGTCCGTTTGTCCGTTCATTTGCTTTGTTCAGATTAAACAAGTGCGTAAAAATTTTAAGACTGCAGAAAGATTAGAGCCTATACCAACACACTCCTTTGATCACCTTGGACGGAATTACCACCGGCTTTCTCCAATTCAGAGTGGGAGCCTAGTTACTTGAGGTGGGCGTTTTATTTCGTAGGTCACCATGTACTTCATGTTTTTACACCTTTTTTTTTCTTGATTTTTCTACCTCTATTACTGTCTTTCTACCTCTATTACTGTCTTTCTACCTCTATTACTGTCTTTCTACCTCTATTACTGTCTTTTTACCTCTAGTATTGTCTTTCTACCTCTATTACTGTCTTTCTACATCTATTACTGTCTTTCTACCTCTGGTATTGTCTTTCTACCTCTATTACTGTCTTTCTACCTCTATTATGGTCTTTCTATCTCTAGTATTGTCTTTCTAGCTCTATTATTGTCTTTCTGTCTCTATTACTGTCTTTCTACCTGTATTACTGTCTTTCTACCTGTATTATTGTCTTTCTACCTCTCTTATTGTCTTTCTCCCTCTATTATTGTCTTTCTACCTCTATTACTGTCATTCTCCCTCTATTATTGTCTTTCTATCATTATTACTGTCTTTCTACCTCTATTATTGTCTTTCTATTATTATTACTGTCTTTCTGCCTCTAGTATTGTCTTTCTACCACTATTATTGTCTTTCTATCTCTATTATTGTCTTTCTACCTCTATTACTGTCTTTCTATCTTTATTATTGTCTTTCTACCTCTATTACTGTCTTTCTATCTCTATTACTGTCTTTCTACCTCTATTAATGTCTTTCTACCACTATTATTGTCTTTCTATCTCTATTATTGTCTTTCTACCTCTATTACTGTCTTTCTATCTTTATTATTGTCTTTCTACCTCTATTACTGTCTTTCTATCTCTATTACTGTCTTTCTACCTCTATTACTGTCTTTCTATTTCTATTATTGTCTTTCTACCTCTATTACTGTCTTTCTACCTCTATTACTGTCTTTCTACCTCTAGTATTGTCTTTCTACCTCTATTACTGTCTTTCTACCTCTATTACTGTCTTTCTATCTCTATTATTGTCTTTCTACCTCTAGTATTGTTTTTCTACCTCTAGTATTGTCTTTCTACCTTTATTACTGTCTTTCTACCTTTATTACTGTCTTTCTATCTCTATTATTATATTTCTACCTCTATTAATGTCTTTCTACCCCTATTACTGTCTTTCTACCTCTATTACTTTCTTTCTACCTCTATTACTGTCTTTCTGCCTCTAGTATTGTCTTTCTACCTCTGGTATTGTCTTTCCTCTATTACTGTCTTTCTACCTCTATTATGGTCTTTCTATCTCTAGTATTGTCTTTCTATCTCTAGTATTGTCTTTCTACCTCTATTATTGTCTTTCTACCTCTAGTATTGTCTTTCTACCTCTAGTATTGTCTTTCTACCTCTAGTATTGTCTTTCTACCTCTAGTATTGTCTTTCTACCTCTATTACTGTCTTTCTACCTCTATTACTGACTTTCTGCCTGTATTACTGTCTTTCTACCTGTATTTTTGTCTTTATACCTCTCTTACTGTCTTTCTCCCTCTATTATTGTCTTTCTATCCTTGTTACTGTCTTTCTACCTCTATTATTGTCTTTCTATCCTTATTACTGTCTTTCTCCCTCTATTTTTGTCTTTCTATCATTATTACTGTCTTTCTACCTCTATTATTGTCTTTCTGTCTCTATTACTGTCTTTATATCGCTATGACTGTCTTTCTATTGCTTGGAAATTTCAAGTCTCGCGTTAAAATCCTGGTAATGATGGAGATTTTGAATAGAAGATTTTTTTAGGATACCTTTGAGTCCACCTAACTCTAATGGGTTCCTGACATTAGTTAAGTACAATTAAGGCGGTTAATGGTGCTGACCATACGCCACCCTTGTTAACCGTCGGCCATTGAAAGATATGAGCTTTACATCATCTGAAAGGGGCACTTTATTCTTCAACTTTCCTTCTTCCCTATAAGTCCCCTTTAATTGCTATTTCTGTACCTCCTCGTATCCCTTTATGATTATATGTGTAATGTAAATATGCTTTAATTCACAAAATAACGCTATAGATTATTTAATATTCAAGTATCGGCTGAATCTTGTCATTATTGCTGTAACCAGTCAAAGAACACTTGCCTGTAAAGAACCGGACTTTTGACACTATTTCTTAATCAACAAGCTCATGAAGCCATTGTTATACCGATCACTCAAAACAGACCCACGAGCCATGAGTCGACAACACCCAAACAGTAACTGTGCTATTATGTAACACTAGACCAAAAGCGATCACTCGAATGTGACGTGAGCTTTCACGCTAGAGTTCTGCTGATTGGATAAGTAGTGCCTCTCTGGACTGTATCACTCCGCAGACTTCTTCCAAACACACAATTAGGGCTCTGCCCCTCCACGTTCTGTTTGTCTGGGAGATCCTGAAGTTTATGACTTTATTTGCGTTCATGAAATAATGCAACACGAACAGCTTTCCAGTTTTATGACAGTATGGTTTTATTGCTGAGATTACTATGAGCTATTGAGCAGACGATTTGTAACGTCTGCTTTCTCTTATAAACTTGGTATATCTGAAACCAAATGTTTCTCGTCGTGTTGACCGAACTTTTGTTATTGAAAAATGGTTTTGATTCGTGAGATTTAAACAAAGAAAAAGAAACACTTTTTAGATTAAAGAATTTTTAAAGACATTATCATTTAGATACGATAACTTTTTTATTAACAATTTTTTATATTACAATTTGTTTTTATGTTTTGTGTTGTGTGCAAAAACGTATGAATTCGAGAATTTTAAGGAAATATCTTTCGGATATTGTCTATAGATTTCATATATTTTGAAAAAAAAATAATAATTTGGTGATGAAATACTTTTAAAAATTGTGGAGAGTTGTGGATTTTTGTTTGTTTTAAAAGACAACATTTATTGCTAAAACTAATTTGCAGGTTGTAAAATCTAAATTCTGAAATTGTCTTTCCAACAAAACCAAACAAAATGATGTTTCTTTAAGGTGAATGTATTGAAATGCAAATGAAACTAGTAATTTATATTTTGAAATATTAATTCTTATTTTATGATTAAATAATTTAGTATATTAAACATCCAATTGGATTTAAATCATAATTGGCAAGAATGAGGATCGAACCCACACAAGTCCGCTTTACTAGCTCTTCGCTCTATTAACTTTCGCCCCCCAACGACACTAGGCGTACTTGTGCGCACATTAGTTTCAAATAAATTACTTTTTTTTTTCTTTCTGACCAACTTTTTTTTTTACACCTGTGAACAAAAAGTAAGCTAATATAATAGTTGTAATTTGGAGGGAAAAAAAAGGGCCAGGAATAATTTTTTTTAATGTTCTATTATTTTAAATTTAGTTCATCAGTTTTCCTATCCATTTTTTTAAAACATTTTTCTCCTTTCTACTTCTGCTAACGGTTAATGAAACAAAACCTAAACGTTGTTGTTTGATTGTTCGCTTCTGCTCATGACAGCTACACTTGCCAGATTTTTCAATGAAGTACATGCAAAAAGGAAATAGTTGTGGCTGTGGAAAAACTGCGTTTGAAAACAGGGTCTCGAATTCAGCGCCTTCCGAGATTGAAAATGTTAGGGATTGACAGATCCAAGCCTTGAAATATGCTAAATTTATGGACAATTGAAACAAGTCTAGTTGGATATAGAAGGGTACGGTAGTCTTTGATATTATCATCATTAGTCGCTCAATAGGTTTAATACCAAGGGGGCTAATATCAAGATGATGGATATATGCCTTATTGTGTGGCGCAAACAAGTTCAAGACTACAATGTCGTACACGAAAGCTCAAGATTCGAACCCTGCCATCCGCCATCCCCTGCTTGGCACAAATCATATAAGTGCATTGTTAAACTTACACAAGTCATATTAGTGCCAGCTAAAACTTACACAAGTCATATCTTTTTTTGCCTATTTAAATTTACCTTACAGCCATGTATAGGCTTCAAGGGTTGCTTTAACCGTCACAACATTTCCCCAATCAAAACACTATTTCCTGACCCCGTCGTCTTTGTGTTGATTTGTAGGATCAAGTCTAATAGAAAGTCATCATCTTGAGCATCCGTCTCTCTCTCCCCTTTTAGCCGTATGTGTTATGTCTTTTTTTTTATCTTCCTCTCTATCCTTAACTGTCACCCTCTCTCTGCTCTCTCTCTCTCTCCCATCTTAGTTCTCTCTCTCCCGTCTTAGTTCTCTCCCATCTTAGTTCTCTCTCTCTCTTATCTTAGTTCCTGTTTGACTTTCACTCCAACCCGGCAGACGACTTCCAAACACAGATTCTAATGTCCTTTCTGCTTAACCCCTAGGGCTTCACATTTAGCGTTAACCGCTCTGTTGGTCTGGAGCCCTGTAGCGAGGCTCTAGGACTGGCCTCGAATTGAGAGAAGAACTCCTTAATAGTGTATTTGCCTTCCCCCCCCCCCCCCCACAAAAGAATATTTCTTCGCGTTTTTTTATTATGCTGACCATATATGGCGATAAAATACAATCCAAATTTACGAAGTTCGGTTATCAGACGTGACCATGACCTTTCGTGAAAATAGATTAAAAAATGAGGGACGAAGATGGATGTATTACAAAATTAATTTAGCGTGATGGTCAAGCTGATTCCAGACCCTTTTTCCCCCCTAAGAGTTCAAATATATCTATCTATATATTGGGCTAGATTTATGTTATGCACAGGAAGGGGAGATGAATACGTTTTTCTTTTCTTAGAGAGAGAAGGAGGGGTATCAATTGGTCAATGGTTCAGCAGGACTGACCAATCAATAAGCTAAAGTAGGCCAGTGAGATCTTACGTGTTCAGGGAGAACTTCTCCATCTGTGGCTTCTGATCAGAAGGCCTTTAGATTTACACAGAGAATAACATTGGTCTGCGTTTTAACCCATCTCAGTTCACTCCAAGTGCCCTACTTGTAGAAATGTAGAGATATTTTTATAGCTATATAGATACCATCCGTTACAGTTTGTAGACTGTTATATAGAATATTGAATGTAACAGCCGCCTCGCCTTAAATTGATTGCCAGTTGGCTGCAGTGGTTAACCTTACGTGGGTAACAAAATATAACGATAGACTGCTTCACAATTAAGACCGCTCTGAGACCCTTCGTAGCTAGCATCTTTTCAAAGGTGCTAGTGGAGATCATAAGATGGGATATTTAGTTTTTGAGAGGGATGCCGGTGCAAACCAAACAGCTGTCAATGTGTTTAGAACTTTTCTATGTGGCATAGCAAGATCCCACTGACTTCAAGTCTTCATGCACTAAAATTAATGTCTGCAAGAAAGTGTCTGCCTAAGCTAAAGATTTGACTGGAAGTATTGTTTGTCTGAGACTGAAAATATAACTGAAATTTATTATTTGACTGAAACTTATAAAACTAAAACTTACTAAATAAAAGAGTTTTATGGCTGAAACTAATTATTAGACTGAAATTTATTATATGTCTGAAACTTATTTATATGTCTTAAAACTTGTTATAGAACTGAAACTTATTTACAACTGAAACTTATTATATGTTTAAAACTTGTTATAGAACTGAAACTTATTATATGGATGAAACTTATTTAACTAAAACTCTCTCTATAAAACAAACATATTGGCCTATTACTAAAACGTAGGCCTGAAACTACTATATGCTTGCATGACTGAAACTTAATATACAATAAAGCTTATTATCAACCTGAAACATAGTCCTATTATTTGATAGCCAGTTTTTATTTCAGTTAAAAAAAGTCAGTCCAGTTTAACTTCAATGGGGATAATGTTATACATATAAAACTGTGGGGAAACTGCTGAGTTTCTCCTTTCACTTTGGATTTAAAAAAAAAAAAAAAACTAAAATTCTGATGGAGTTCAAAAACTAAAAGTTTTTTTTTTTAATCCTACACAATTTCCTGTTCCTGATCTTCATAAATCACTCACAAAAAATAACAGAACAATTTATTGAATACAAGAATGAGCTGTTCAGTAGATCCATATATTAAAACAAACTGACTAATAAAAATAAATAATGCTATAATGTGTTAAAATGGAATACATTTTTTTTTAGTTTTAATTTTTTTTGGCAATTATAAAAGAACAATTCAATGTATCAGTACATTCCTCTACCACTGATGTCTATGACATTCCTCTACCACTGATATCTATGACATTCCTCTACCACTGATGTCTATGACATTCCTCTACCACTGATGTCTATGACATTCCTCTACCACTGATGTCTATGACATTCCTCTACCACTGATGTCTATGACATTCCTCTACCACTGATATCTATGACATTCCTCTACCACTGATGTCTATGACATTCCTCTACCACTGATGTCTATGACATTCCTCTACCACTGATGTCTATGACATTCCTCTACCACTGATATCTATGACATTCCTCTACCACTGATGTCTATGACATTCCTCTACCACTGATATCTAAGACATTGCTCTACCACTGATGTCTATGACATTCCTCTACCACTGATGTCTATGACATTCCTCTACCACTGATATCTATGACATTCCTCTACCACTGATATCTATGACATTCTTCTACCACTGATGTCTATGACATTCCTCTACCACTGATGTCTATGACATTCCTCTACCACTGATATCTATGACATTCTTCTATGATTGATGTCTTTTAAAAAGACAACTCAAAACAAAATGTTTACAAGAGAACAATGTCCTCCATTGTTTTATTTAGATGTAATTTATCACTTCATTTATCACTGAGTCAAATGTTTTGATTTTTAATGTTCTTTACACACACATACACACTCTCACAGACACATTTGACAATATCTATATTTCAATTCATTCTAAAGTGTTGTATACATTGGAAGACCTTCCATTAAAGAAAACAAAATGTAATAACAAAATGTAAAGTATTGTTCTAGGTAACAAGAGGCAGACAAAACATTGAATCAGACATTTCTCATATCATATTTTCTGATCACAACTGCCAAGTCAAATACTTAATGAATAACATCAACTTTTATACTTATGACACACAGGCATCAGTAAGTCAACCATCCCAATAAGCAATCTATTTGACCATAAAATAGTAACTTAAAACAACAAATAATTGGGCTTTAAATTGCAATTGATGCATTGTACGAATACAGCAATGGATAATAAAAAGTATGGACAGAAAATATGCTTATGTGCAGTCTAGAAACACAACAAAAATATTTCAAGCAATGGACCCAATGAAGTAGTGCCTATTAGTTGAGTCCGAGGTGTCAGACATTTGAGATGTGATAGAAATGACAATATGATTCAAGGCCCCATGGCGTTTTTAATAAGTAAAGGGAAGATGATATAAAGCTTATCTGTTTCCATGGCTGATGATTAACAAGGGTGTCATGTGACCAGCACATCAACCAATTGCATTTACTTTTCCAATGTAAATTAGGCATTCATTAGAGTTAGGTGGACTCAGTCACCTTATAAATCCAGAAATTCAAAATCCCAGTCTTTACCAAAATTCAAATGGAAACACCCCAGAATAGAATCCAAGCAGTTTATTAAGCCTCAGATTGTATTACAAAATAACATGTGGACAATGATTTCAAAATTAGCTTGAATGGTTCAGTAAAACATTGAAGATTGGTGTATTGTGTTTGCAGCACTCCACTTGCAGTCCACTATCAGTTAGTGTGTTGATTTTTGTAGAAGAATATGACAACATGTGATGGTTATTGGTTTGTAGTTCTTAATAGTAAGTATAAAAAAACAGATATAGGCATATTAAACTTTCAGCGTAGAACCTAACATAGACATGAACATGGTTCTTTTAAAAAAAACCTGAATATAACATTTATTTATAAATATAAGCAGACTCAACTTGAAAGTAGATATATGTCGAAAGACAAATGAAATGATAAATTAAAACAAGCTATAACTTACAACTGATAAAAGTCTTGTCTGTCTCACATGTCTTGCTGATCTCTCTTCCAACTATCACACCAGTTCATACTGACCAATATTCTCTACATTCCTGTTAAATTAAATCAATGACAAACTGATGGTGCCTGGCGCCCCCTTCCCCCATCTCAAATTTTACTGATAAGCGTATGCACCATTTTAGAGAAAACATTGAATCTTAATAAACAAGTATATCAATCATAATATATAACACTACAATGCTTTTAATGGAAAGGGAATAGCAATCACAACAAAGCAAAAATATTTCAGGGAAAGAACTACATATTTACAGCGATATATATATCAATACTGTAAGATCCCACACCCATTCTTGGATTAAGTTGAAACTTTGGAAAATTATTTATTGTTCCCAACAAAACATGAATCCATTTAAAACATTACCAATTAGTGAATTAATTGATGTTTGATATTAAAAAGGGAAATAACTTCTACATTATTAAGATATACAGTTATAAGTGTGGATTTCTTTCCCTTAGATAAGCTATTTCTTGTTTTTTGTTTCAAGTCAGGTACAAACATTTCGTAAATACTTTCAATGTTTTTAAACTTTGAACTCAGTTGGACGATAAGCATCCTCTTATTGAGACTGAAATATTTTTTTAAAAATTATGTTCCAGACAAAAAGAGATATAATGTTTTGTTTTACTAAAAAAAAAACAATTATAAAAAGTAGCCAAAAATTAATACAAATGAGCACAACTCCAGTAGTCACATTAAGCCAATAATATAAACTACAAAAATTCCTTAGATATTGAAAAAGTTATAATGGATAAAAAGCTATCATGAAATCCCCATATCCAATTCAAATAGGCACCAATGTTTATTCATAGAACATTCGCAAGTCTAATAAAAATGCAAAACTAAAATGCTTTTTTTTAAACAACACTAGAATAGGTTATCTTTCTTGATGTTATTTTTTATTTATTTCTTGCTAGAAATTTTCAACAACAAAAATCAATAAGTAATAGAAAATCACATAAACTACTGGAATAAAACCAAACAAGAGAATTTAGATTTTCTTACAAATGGATATTTCCAGTTGACAATAGTATAATCACTACATTTATAGAGACAGATGGTTTTTTAAAAAGTAGCAATAATACATTTATCATACAATAACACTTAAAGCACTTAATTATAACATTAAATTTAAAAAAAACTAATAAAATGCCCAGGCACAAGATAAAACATTCTAATGCTGGAAATAATACAAATAATATTTTGTTTTTAAAATGCTATTCATGTTCTGATCAGAATAGTCTGTGTATTGTTTAAATCCCTGATTACCATAAATAACAAAGAATTTCTGTAAAAAAAATAGAGATAAATACTTATTCCTGTTAGATATCAAGCAAGCAACGAAAAAGAAAACAAAAAAAACCTACAGATTAGAACTTGTCTTTAATTTATTCAGCAAGTCTATCCGTGGAACCACATGACCTTTTCTGGGTTTAATTGTGACATTGAAATCAACACAGTCCATTGTGGCATGATCTTTATAAAACATTCTGTGATGTTTAGGAAACTTTCTATTTAGAGCCTCGATGCTCTCATCAAATTTATATTCCTTTTTAGACATAAGGTCATCTTGGTCAGGGTACAGGTCATCACCTAAAGGTAACAAAAAAAATAGAACTTTTGTAAGGTCCTCACTTAAAGGAAACAAAATTTAATAGAACTGTTTAAATTAGACCAAACCTCATGTTTGTATATCACAGGAAAAAATGTTATTCACATATATATATATTAGGTACAAAAACTACACAAGCAGTATTTTTTTCCCCTGAGATACAGAAAGAACCAAAGGTTCTCAAAATGCCTACAAGGACAGGCTACAATTATATATATAATTATAATATATATATATAATCCATGAAAGATGCTATATATAAAAGCAATAAAAATAAAACATTGCTCTATTATAAAAAAATCTAGAAAGATAAAAAAAAAAATAAAGTACAAAAGTAAAGTAACAATTTTACCTGGCATTACAAATAAGACACCATCTTGGCAAGCGACTGTGAGGGGACACCATCTTTCTACTCTGTCCCTTTCTGGCTGGGAGAGAATATCCAAAAGGTCACTGGTTGAGGTAAAATTCATTAGCCTAGCTAGTTCATACAGCTGTGGGGGTGCCAAGCAGGACTTCTGCCTGAAGTAAGCTGATAATATAGAACTTGGTGATCCCCACTGAAGAAAACAATTAAAATATTGAAAGTACTTTACATGAAATTTCAAATGGAGACAAATAGACCAAGTTCAATGCATTTATCTGTATTTTCAACAATAAAGAAAGAATAATTTTGAATTATGTTTTTCTAGTTTTACATGTTTCGGATGTTCCTTCAGAATTGAAGATAATCTACTTCCTAGTCCAAACCTCCTGCAGAATGACAGGGAATAGCAGCGGCAGGGTATGAACCCAGGACCATCAAGACAACCGAAAGACAGTCCAGCACACATACCCCTAAACCAGGCAGCCATCCTTTACTGGTAGATCTATGACTACCCATCAATAAGACAATGTTCAAAACTGTTCAGTAGGTCTATCAATGAAACCTCCTAGCCACTGTGAAATGTATTGTTAAAATATCATACTTTTCAGCATTCCGCAATTATCAAAAAGCAAATTATAAATTGTGGCTCTACAGCCCAGATGAATTTTGCTCTACAGCCCAGATGAATTTTGCTCTACAGCCCAGATGAATTTTGCTCTAGAGCCCAGATGAATTTTGCTCTACAGCCCAGATGAATTTTGCTCTAAAGCCCAGATGAATTTTGCTCTACAGCCCAGATGAATTTTGCTCTAGAGCCCAGATGAATTTTGCTCTACAGCCCAGATGAATTTTGCTCTAGAGCCCAGATGAATTTTGCTCTAGAGCCCAGATGAATTTTGCTCTAAAGCCCATATGAATTTTGCTCTACAGCCCAGATGAATTTTGCTCTACAGCCCAGATGAATTTTGCTCTACAGCCCAGATGAATTTTGCTCTAGAGCCCAGATGAATTTTGCTCTAGAGCCCAGATGAATTTTGCTCTAGAGCCCAGATGAATTTTGCTCTACAGCCCAGATGAATTTTGCTCTAGAGCCCAGATGAATTTTGCTCTAGAGCCCAGATGAATTTTGCTCTAGAGCCCAGATGAATTTTGCTCTAGAGCCCAGATGAATTTTGCTCTAGAGCCCAGATGAATTTTGCTCTAGAGCCCAGATGAATTTTGCTCTAGAGCCCAGATGAATTTTGCTCTACAGCCCAGATGAATTTTGATCTACAGCCCAGATGAATTTTGCTCTACAGCCCAGATGAATTTTGCTCTAGAGCCCAGATGAATTTTGCTCTAGAGCCCAGATGAATTTTGCTCTAGAGCCCAGATGAATTTTGCTCTAAAGCCCAGATGAATTTTGCTCTACAGCCCAGATGAATTTTGCTCTACAGCCCAGATGAATTTTGCTCTAGAGCCCTTGATACATTTTGGTCTACTTTACCTTCTTCATACCAAGTCTGGACTTAAACAGAATTTTTCTATCTCTAGGACTGTCTTTAAAAGCTTCTCTTCAGGGTTTTGATCATGTACCACATTTATTCTTCTCTGATCTAACAATCTTATCAGATAACCTTACCATTAGTTGTTTTTATTTCTGCATCATCACATAATACATTTCTTCTGCTATAAATTCCTGCTAGCGTTCTTACAACAAAAAAAGTACAGACCTTCATCAACAGATGTCTGAGAAATATCCTATAAATACACAGGTGCAACAAAAGAGAAAACATCAAACTGTGGGCGATGAGTAGACATAAAAAAGAGAGGTGCAGATCTTAGAGAGAAAGTGGAGATGGAATGGTCACACCCTTAGAAAAGATGCCAATAACAACAGAGCTTGACAGGTCTTATAGTAGAGGAAGACCAAAAAGAACTTGGCAACCCAGTGTACAAGCTGGGAAGCCATTACCTAGCAACAGACCGTGGTGAGTGGCATGTTTTTACTGCGGCCCTATGTTCCATGAGGAACGCAAAGGAAAGATGATGATGATTCTTATAACAATCTCAGATGAGGCTGTTTGTATATCATTTTAGACTTGGTAATACATTGAAATAAAACTACACAACATTTTCTAACATATTTATCACTTAACAAGAGGGGACATGAAAACTTCTCAATATATGGTATGTTCATAATTTTTTTTTCCTTCATCGAAAATCAGTTGAATGTAAAAGAAATCAAATATTTATTAAATGAAGTAAAAAAAAAAAAAGAGCAGATATAACAAAAACGCCACAAGTTTTCCAGCAGACACACAATTTCTTGTAAAAAAATCTGATTATGGCATCAAACAGCCAAAAAAAGTTGATACTTTTCTATCATTTCTATTGATACTGGGAGGAGGGGGGAATTGAGGCTTGTTATGATTTGTTACAGAAAAGGGAGGGGGTATAATAGATGATTTTTGATGTTACATAATATCCAAACATTCCCTTAGCTGATAGGAATAGAATAGAATGTTAAAATGCATTATCTGGGCGCATCCATTGTCTTCCAAGACAGAAGGAGCCATCTATGTTTATATATATATGATTTTATTTATTATCTCATTATTATAAAAAAAATGTAGTAAAATTAATTTGGGCCAGAATGGTGAAGTTAATTTTTTTAGGGGAATTTTTCCTTGCAAAACAAGACTGCCTGACAAAGTAAATTGATTGATGCTCTGGTGATATCTTTATTTTAACTGGTTCCAAAACCTTGTTAGCAAATATTTTTTTTTACAATCTTACGTATATTTACCAAATACACTCAAGTACCTATCAGGAGATCTCTTAAACTATCAAACGCATTCACATAAAATTTCGTACACAGGTTCCTTTTACCTCTTAGGGGCTTGCTAAGATGTTAAGATTTGCAACCTAAATGCTACTATTTGCGAAAAACCATAAGGTTTCGATCAAACCTTTGTATTTTATTTTCTATATTTACCTAAAACTCTACAGTCTATATAAAAAGCATAAATAGAAATAACACACACAAAAATTACCTCCTGTATTTTCTTTTTTTTTTTCCACAGTTGACTTATTTTTAATCTGCCTTAATTACTTCCTTTTTATTAGCCTAATTGCATCAGAAACATTAGATTTATGTCTATTTCTTTTTTTCTGCATGTGTATATGTGTAGATAAGACTAATATACTCTGTAGCAATGTCGTTTCTCTACATTCAAAAGGGATCAAATAAATGATTACAGTTAATAAAAAAATAATTGGTATTTCTATTTTTTAGAGGACACAATCCCAAAATAAATGTAGTGTAGGGACCAGGAAGGGGGAATTCAATTGGGGCCTTTGAAAATTGCATCTTTTCCACTCTAAGCCCGAAACTGATGGTCTAAGGAAATGCATTACTGCATTGTAACAGATACAATAATTCACTTGTTAAAAAAGTAATGTTGGTTATTATATTTTTATTATTTTTGAAAGGAGCGTCATAAACTCCAGAATCAGCTAGTGTCCTGTAGGTGTGGAGTTGTGCCTGAAAGGTTGAGGATCTTGTTAATTTACAAGAATTCAGGAACAGATAAAAACAGTTAAATGTCTATGAATGAAAGTGATAAGACTATATTTGAGTGTGTTTTATTACTTTATAGAAACTGAACAAAGCATGAACCATACAGTTACAGATAGAAGACTTTCATAGAGACACCTAAATATCTTTCCCACTGCACTTCATGCTAACAAGTCTCTACAGCACCAGTTGGAGTATTAATGAAAAGGGTCATACTAGAAATTCCAAATAGTTTTCTGTACAGATTGTGTGCTGGAGGGAGGGGTAGCTTTTCCCAGTTCCCAGTGGAAAATTGGAACCACTTTAGAATATGACAGGTAACAGGGGCCAAAGAGTTAACAAGGGATACAACTAACCTAGATTTTTATTATCAATAGTTGGATATATCATATCAAAAATGACAATTTTCTTATGTCAGCAATAAGGAATATAAATTTAGCTTTCTAGGGTTATTGATTTCTAAGTTGCTTCTTTTTTCTGTGAGAAATTATTATTTAGTGATTGACATAATTTCATATTTTTGGTGACTTTCTATTTATATCTGAAGCTAAGAAAAAAAATAGAACCCAATATTATAGAATATTGAAATAGAATATATATATATATATATATATATATATATATAATACCAGTAATATATATTATAATATATTAAAACTATTTGAATTCTATATTATATGTTATCATTAATGGACAAAATTTTAAGAAAGAAAGGTCAATTATGAATAGAGAAACAGTTCCCTAGATCTAAATGTTAGTGATTATTAATTAAATTTTGACTCACTATAGTATTCACTGTTTCACCAAAATCGTGAGATGCTCTTGGTTTATGGTCCATACAACACACATAAAATATAGTATCAAATCGATAGCTACTCATCATGTCTATTGGGGGAGTCAGAAAGTTTGACCATTCAAACAGTGACCAGACTTCTGGTATTAAGTCCAATTCCTGACACATTAATAGAAATTTATTTGGATCTCTATTTACCCGATCACGCCAATCGCTGAGAAGGGTGACATTTTCGTGTATCAATCCAGTGCTTAAAGAACCATTACTTTTATATATTGAGTCAGGAAGATAGGATAATTGCTTGGCTTGCTGTACCAAGAGTACTCCAGACTCTTCAAACGTTTCTCTAATAGCACAGATACGGAAGGCTACTTCTGAGGGAATAGAAGTGAAAGCTGAATCCCTTTGACGAGTAAACATTGGAGCAGCTTGACAAGACTTAGAGGACATGGCCTCAAACATTTTCTTGCAAATGTCTGAACCCATTTTATTGAAAACAGAAAGCCAGTTTGAAGAAAAATCGCTGTCTACAGCAACACCTCCAGGAAAAATATAAAAATTGGGCATAAATTTACTTTTACTGCTTCGTTTTAACATCAGCACTTCAAAATTTTCACCTGCGTCTGATTGAATATTAATTTCATCATTTTTACTAGAGCCATTATTAAAACGTTTAGCAGCTGAATCATAGGCTGCAGTTAAATTTAATTGAGTCATTTGTGTACCAACTCTGGCACTGTTCGAAGTTACGAGTATTAGACTTGCAGCTTCTCGCCAATGCTGCAATACAGCGGCCATTATGTCACTTGTATGAATTTTATTGAAAGTAGATCTAGAATAAAACTAAAAACATCTATGATCTATACTACCAGATCCTCTAGATCTAAATGCATATTTCTTCTAGAATTAAATTAATTAGACCTAGATCAAGTACATAGCAACATGGACTTTGAGACTGGCATTTTAATGGGTGCAGCCATATTGTAAACAAAGGGAAGATAACGTGTTTTTTTTTTCAGTAAATGGGGGACAATGGTGTCTGTCTGATTCTTAGAGCAGTGGTTCCCGAATTTTCTCGACCCGGGGACCCCTTTTATGTAGTCAAAACTTGTCCAAGAACCCTTAGTGAAAAAGCTACATACAAATGTAACAAAAATAATGACAAGGATGAGGTGTCTGTAGCAACAACTACAAATCGGTTTCTTTCATTTGTGATGAGGTTCAATGCAACACTGAATCCAGTTAAGGTTTTACCAAATATGAAGTCGAGGAAACGGTCACTCGATTAGTTCCACCTCTGTACAATAATCCATAATGCAGGATATAAAATTGACATCTCTTTTTGTAGCCTAAATTCTTATCATTGTTTAAGTGTTAAAGTTATTGTTCAAGCTCGACCTCATTTAAGGATATTTCAAAATGCTGCTACTGTATTGTTATTGATATGCCTATTCTAGATCTAGACTTAGAAGACGATGCGCAAAATGCAAATTCCTAGCTACGCCCCTGACTTTGAAAAATTAAAACGGTCAGACTAGAGTTTACAGTGTGGACAAGTGCATAAATACGGTCATGGAGTATGCGCGCTTGACTGTCGTCTCAATGGTCCCTGGTTCAAACCCTACCCGATGTCATTAGAATATTTGTTGACAAACGATGGAATTATTTTAATGTAGATCTCTCACAGATCTTGTTGTTGTTTTTTTTCTTTCCAGTTTCACAACCCCCTGTTCCTAAGTCTACAGCCATCAAAACGTATTTTAGCCAGAGGGCTGGTCAATCTTTTGTCAGTCAACTTTTGGTTCCGACTGACCATGATAACACAGGAAGAACTCAGGCATGACGGCTTTCACGGAACATTCCGGTGAGTTATACACTAGATCAATGGGGAGTTACACACTAGATCAATGGTGAATGGTGAGTTAGGCCTATACACTAGATCAATGGTGAGTTACACACTAGGTCAATGGTGAGTTACACACTAGGTCAATGGTGAGTTACACACTAGGTCCATGGTTAGTTACACACTATGTCAGTGGTGGGTCAAAAAGAGAACGTGCATAGACAATACTTTATCTTTGTTTTTGTGACAGTCGCCTCTTTTAAGTGTCCTTGTTCATGGGAAAGCCGCTATTGTTTTTGTGCTGTCTGTCTGACATGTTACGATTTATTAAAAAAAAAAGAATTATTGGAAATACTTTTTTTTTAACATAACTCTCATCTCAGATATTGATTCCTTGTCATAAACATTAAAGACTGATCTTGTTCTGACTCCTCGCTTATATATGCTCCTATATTTACGATGATAAATTTATAATTGATGCGCTGCGGCGGGAATAAACATTGTAAATGATCATGAACTATATAAAAAGGTATAAGTAACGAGCTGTCCACATTTGTGACTAAGTAACCTTTGTCCCGGGTGAAATGAGTCAGAACGACAGTTTCCTCGGAAGTCTTTAACACACTGTCTGTTGTCCTCTGTGTTGAGTATTACAATGTTACACAGACTAAAAACACATGAAAAACTGTCATGGAATCCCCATATTGATGAAACTATTAAAAAATCAAACAAAGCATTAGGGTTTATTAAAAGAAATGTCTATAAATCAAATAACATAAAACTAAAATGTTATTTAACCTTGGTTAGGCCAATAATAGCATATGCATCCTCTGTTTGGGATCCCCCCCCCCCCCCCAACTCAAGAAAACATTAAGAAACTGGAACAGACACAAAATAGAGCAGTGAGATTCATAGCAAACGAATATTCACTTATGACTAGAGTAACACCTTTAGTAAAATAACTAAATTCAGGACAGAAGACGCAAAAGTAAAGTAGCAATTATACATAAAACACTGAACCATAAACTTCAAATACAAAAACAAAATTTAATAAAATACTCTGAAAGACACAAAGATAAAGGCACATTCTTCGTTCTATATGCTAAAACAAATTTGTAGAAATACTCCTTTTCCCCAAGTGTTATAAGAGCATGTAATGGGTTGCCTGAGCCAGCCAAGAAAACCAGTGACTTGGCAGAATTTAAGCCATTTGATAGCCTGCATGACTAGATGCTTGACGCGCTTGAAGTACTTATCTTTTTTTTTGAAGTAACGTCTATTTTATAAGAAGATAAGAATGTTTTCTGGGGAAAAAATGGCATTTGAACTTCACAGTATTCGCTCTACAATATAAATCAAAACCTTTGGCTCCGGTGAAGCAGATATTGTGCAACATTCAATTCTGACGACTGCACCCTCAGAAGTCTTTATGCTTTGTTTTGTTGTCCTTTGTGTTGTGTCTTAAATATTGAACTAAAACCATACTGAATAAAAACACAGATTTAAAAATAAATAAATAATTTTTTCATTGTTGAAGATTAGTCATCTACGTTCGACACAAGCAGACAATTAGTTCATCAGTGTTAGGTGTGCTATGATATGTAACTGTCTCTCTCTCTCTCTCTCTCTCTCTCTCTCTGTGACGTCATTTCTCTAGTGCTCACGTAATCTCTGCCATGAATACACCTGCACCATATAATTAAAGAAGAATACATCAATTAGCTTAACTTAGGATGATGTCATAATTACCTGTATAGAACACGTACTGGAAGTACTAGGACATTTTCACAATAAATTTTTATCAGGCTATTCTGCTTATTGTTATTACAATCCCTCTTTTTAGCTTGCAAACTCTTCACCGGGTCAAAAAAAAAAGCCTGCGTGGGTGGGTGGACATGGTTTTTGAAAACGACCCTAACGATTTTCCTAGAAATTTGACAGTTGATGAATAAATTGTATTTCTTTGGGAAAGAAATTACTAGCTGATTGACCACACTGGGGAAATTCTAATTTGACCGTTATAATTTTGTGAAATATTATCTTTTAAAATTAAATTTTAAAATGTCAACTAAATCTCTTAAGAGTAACAGTAGATCTTCGTATGAACTCCTTTGTTACCGCTAATTAGATATATTTAATCTATTCCACTGTCATATAGCTTGCATTAAATACTTCTTCATTCTTTTTACAATTTTTTCTTACAATTGGAAGAATTTATAAATTTGATTCTATATTTCTGAAAAATTGCACTCAAATTATCATGTACTTTATACAATTATGTATCATATAAATACTTCTATATTCCTATACACTGAATCATCATCAGGCCTCCTTCAGTCGTAGAACGACTATGGTTCATCTTGAACACTTTTTCATATGACTGTGGAGCCCTATTTTGAAGAGACACTTCCGTACACATATAACACAGGTTAATGTGGCTTTTCGCTTAGTTTGAGAGGAGCCTGTCCATTTCCGCACGACACGCTTTTCTTGAAGAGTTGATGCCCATGTTTTTTCACTGTCCTTAGCTTTCTTGGTCACCGTCTCTATGCATATTATTGCATCTAGTGCTGTCTAAGGCTATGTCTTCCCAATGGTCAGTATCAATGTTCACTGTTTTAAGGTTTCCTTTTATCACATTTACGTGACGGAGGTGTGTCGACCAGTTTTTCTTGAGCCAGATGCGAGTTGCCCGTAGAGAATGACTTTTGGGATGCGAGTGTCCTCCATCCGGCGAACATGTCCGAGTCAGCGCAGGCGGCGTTGTCTGAGGACTATAAAAATGCTGGGAAGGCCCTTTCGCGCGAGGATGTCAGTATTGCACACTATCTCTTGCCATGTGATGTTCAAGATCCTTCGAAGGCAACGCAAGTAGAATTTGTTTAGTTTTCTCTCTTGCTTAGCGTAGGTAGTTCATGGCTCACTGGCGTACTTACGTGCTAAGAACGCATGTCTTGTAGACCTCCATTTCGCTCGTTGTAGTGAGCTTCTGGTTTTCCCAAACTCTTAGCCTGAGTCTAGCGAAGGTCGATGCAGCCTTCCTTAGCGTTTTTTTTAATCTCCTCTTCCAATGAATATACACAAATAAAAAAGAAAAAAAAAAAAGCTATTTCTATTTTATTTCCCATAGACGAAAATCTGTATTACTTTATAATTATATAAATATGCGAAATGTATTTTCAGATTTAATAGGTCCAATGTTTGTTCAAAATACATAGGTTCACTATTTAGTGCTAGTCTTGGCTTTGTCTGTATGACTTGCTTTGTTTTCCCAGAGATCTGACACAAGACGGAAAGTGGACCATCGAGGACGAGGTCTACATCCACGAAGGCATCACCGACAGTGAGCTGAACAGCAGCATCAGCTCCCTCAGCGGGAACACGTCCAGGATCTTCGTGTTGCACGCCACGGCCGCCCTGACCCACAGGATATTCCTCACGGCCAAGCGGGTCTTGCCCAGGCACAATCGTTTCGCTTGGATTATCACGGAGAACGCCTACACCCGTGACGAGGACATGCTGCTGGACTTTCCCCTGGGGACCAAAGCGTTCTTGGTCAACCCGGACGTGCACCTGAAGGAACTCCTGGCCGACATTATGGAGTTTGTCATGGAGTCATCCGTGGCCCTGTACGTGGCTACTCCTTTTATAGCCAGGAGTAAAGGTAGAAGCTGCTGGTCAGCTAAGTCTGAGACAATATACCCCAGCCAGGATCCTGTTTATAGGTAAGTCATCAGTTACTGAACTTTGATATTGAAAAGAATGTTCTTTCGCTTTAATGTTTATTAATTATATATATATATGTAGACCGTAGTTTATGTATAATGTCCCTCCCACAACCGGAGGTCCCTAAAATATACTAAAAGTACCTAATTGTATCTCTATTAAGGAACGAAACTTTTAAACAGATCGGTTAAACCCGTTCGCACATTATTTATATTTGATATGGATATGTCGGCTGAACGGGATTTTCGTGGCAAAAGGAACATTCTCCAAGTTTGACTTAGATCTAGACCCAATCCATTAGATCAGTAATACCCAAACTAAAGCCAGCAGCAATTATGTAAGCCTTTGAACTCGATTTGAACCTAAGACCAATACATTCAACATATTTTTTTTTCAACATATTTTTTTTTTCAGAACCAAACTAAGGTTTTGATGAGTAGATTGAATTCTTCATTGATATGTATATGTAAAAACTCTGCCTTTGTGGATGTAGACCTCATCCTCAATGGTCCACTCTCTCTTATTCTCTCATCTTTTTTTTTTTTGGAACCCCTCTTCGATTCTCCCCCTCTGTCTCTAGTTATAAATCTTCCTCAATTCACATGACGCTCTCTATCTTCTCCCCCTCTGTCTCTAGTTATCAATCTTCCTCAATTCACATGACGCTCTCTATCTTCTCCCCCTCTGTCTCTAGTTATCAATCTTCCTCAATTCACATGACGCTCTCTATCTTCTTACCCTCTGTCTCTAGTTATCAATCTTCCTCAATTCACATGACGCTCTCTATCTTCTTCCCCTCTGTCTCTAGTTATCAATCTTCCTCAATTCACATGACGCTCTCTATCTTCTTCCCCTCTGTCTCTAGTTATCAATCTTCCTCAATTCACATGACGCTCTCTATCTTCTTACCCTTCAGTTCATTTTTCGATATCCGCCATTTTATGTTCACGAGAGATCATTAGAAGCGAGTCAACATCTGGCCCTCTGTACAACTGTATCTAGACTTAGCTGATTATTTAAGTCGGTACAGGTTCCATACTTTTGGCTAAAAATGTAATACACTGAAATAATCATCAATTCAGCAACTTTGTAACGTGCAGCAATATAAATATATGTAAACATTTGTGTAATATATAGTTATTTATTGTTTTTTATTTGGTTGATCAAATTTCCAAAAAGAACAGACCAACTCGGTTACTAGAACGAGAAAGCATCTCTGACCAACCAGCTATTTTTAGGCCAAGTGTATCTGCAGTGGTCATCTAAAGAGATACTCGCGTGGTCATTTATTGGGATACCCAACAACTATTAAGCATCACGCTGTATCTGGCCAGGTCATCGAATAAGACAGCAGTGCCCTCCTCTTGAAAACTATATGGTTGGTCTGGGAATAAAGAGAACCTCGTTCGTTCAGAGTTCAGGGGCATTCACTACCATCAGAAAGATAACATCTTTGAGCAGACGCAGGATTTCGTATAAAGCTAGTTCTCCGTAGCCTATGGAAGTGTAATTAACTTACATTCTGCCTCTTAGACGTAGGCGAAGGTGGGGCTTGTTGTCACAGTTTTCAGATTTTGATGTTTTAAACATATTTAGAATTCATTGATTCTTACCAAACTTAACATGCTGTAACTTAAACATTCAGACAACAATTGGAGTAAATGAAATAAACTGTATCTCTGTCATTGTCAAAGTTATACAACAAAAAAGTGCCTGGGTTGAAGTTGTGACAATTTGCCCCACACCGGGGTAAGTTGACACAGGGCATGGGGTAAAATGTCACACATTTAAAAAATCACCATATCTTGCTATGTCTAAAAGAAATAGCAT
Organism: Biomphalaria sudanica; assembly: GCA_036873155.1. NCBI lineage: Eukaryota > Metazoa > Mollusca > Gastropoda > Planorbidae > Biomphalaria > Biomphalaria sudanica. The sequence goes on along the minus strand of JAZGLO010004048.1, from coordinate 1,643,785 downwards.
ATTTAGTCAAGACTTTGTTCTTCAAGTAGTTTCCTTGACTGGCCGTCGTAAAAGAATGGTATATATGTGGAGGTTCTGAAAAGTTTTGGACCTAACAAGGAAAGCTGTAGGTTTTTCTTCAAAATAATTTTTTTTTCTATATAATATTTGTAAAATATCTGTTCACTTCTTCCAGCAATGCACCCACTTCCAACCTATCTAAATAGTAGGACTAGGTAACTTCTTTCCTAAAATAAATGTTGCGCTCGGAGGACATCTTTTCTGTATGTTGATGCTGTCATAATCTTTGTAAACAGCATTATTTAAAGAGAAAGTTGCTTAATACTATTTAGGTATCTATTTAGGTATCTATTTAGGTATCTATTTAGGTATCATCCATAGAAAACAAATAATTATTAATAAACAAATATTAAAATTAAAATTTGTTTCAAAATGCTTAATCTTCATTGGGGCAAATTGTCACAACTGTGACAAATTACCCCAACCTGTGTGACAACTTGCCCCACAACAATTTTCAGAACTTTTATTTTAATAACATTTTATTGGGTCGAGCTTTAAGAAAAAAAAACTAATTTCAATGTGTAATTAATACACAGAGACATGAAACAATGTAATGTTGGACAATCATTTCACAGTATAAGTTTTTTACAACAAAATTACGCAAAAATAAAATTCCACTTTCAAACAGTCAAAAACAATGATTCCTGATAACTTTGAAATGCGAAAAGGTATCAGCTTCAATTTAGAACTATTTGTATATGTTTCCGTAAACATCTCAAATGTAGTTTCGCATTTTTGATAGCGCATCAAATTATACCGATATAGTGTTTGTGACAACTTACCCTTGTGACATTTCACCCCATCTTCCCCTACTCATGAATTTTCTAGTTAGGGTGGATTTGAAATTATCTAAGACTTTATACAAGTTCATCATTTTACACATAAAGATCAAGTTATGGAATTTATACAAACAGCACTAGATATTGTTTGTTTACGATTGGTGAATGAGGTCCATTGGCTATACGAGTTTTATCTATAGGTTACTTTGTTTATTCTTGTTTTGAATTTGGAATTTTTAGAAAAACTTTAGAACTCAGTAATCTCCTCTTAAGTTATTATTACTTTTTATTTTTAAGATCCGGCTTACAATCCAATAAAGTAATCTAGAAGTACTAGATAATGAGACATGGAGAAACGTGAAGGCGATATCAGGAAACCTGAAGAAACTATAAGTAAATAACAAGAGAAAGATTGGAAGAGATTCAAAAATAAATAGACAAACCAAACAATGTCAAGGACGCCATATTAAAAGAATGTTGCCAACTACATTGTAGAAATACGTTTGTGCTATAAGCGAGGAAGGTTTTTTTTAAACATAGACTTATATATACTATATCTAGACTGGACATGAAGATTTTTTAACACTACAAAAAATGTGAACATTTTGTAGAAAGTTGGATCAAGGCGTTGTTTTGTAAAGTAGTTACGTTTTTTTTTATTTTAACCCTAACCTATGTAACATATAATTTAATTTTTAGATCTAGATCTAGTAATTGAACATAAAAAATAAGAGTACTCTCGTCTCATAATTATTATTTTGCAATTTTTAGATACATGATCTTAAAAGATCTAGGTAATCAATATATTTAAATGTACATAAGATGATTTAAATCAACATGAATTATTTCGATCTAGGATTTTTGAAACATTAATGGAAACAAACAGAAAATGGCTTTGTTTCATATATTTGCGTGAATATCCGAGAAATGATTTTGCATAATTTCTAAACTTTGAAAACTAAAGATCATTACTTTTCTAAGACAGAAAAGATTGATTGGGGTGACTCCCCTTAGAGTCTGAAAAAAGAGTTTACGTACATAAAAATCTATGTATAGGTCTGTGAATCGATCAGTCGCGGATAAGAATTTATTTCCGGTTTCTGTCTAGTATAATATATCTGTCTATGGTTTTAAATTGATTCTACAGTGCTTAAGAAGCAAACAATTTTGTAAAATCTTTTAAAATATACAGATTGTCAACACTCCCTAATTTCTGTACATCGGATAGACCAATAATCTAGCTGTTCAGAGTTATCCTCCATAGATTAAAAATCTTCAATTCATTGTAGCAGAAATGAAAGGCCTCTTGACCAGAAAGACATTTTGATGTATTTGTTGACCCAGCACTGTTTTCGTTTTATATTGTAATATATATATATGTGGTGGGTTGGTCACAGAACACAAACTAAATGACATGACAAAGGTAACTCGTAGGACGATTTCCAACTGTTTATTATATACTAAAGACATGCAGCCATCCATAAACACATGGTGTAGAACCAGGCACAAACAGGGAATGGAGACGACGTAGGTCCAGTAACGTACGGACACTACAGCGACAAGAGATGCCGGTCGAATGGACAGTGCCCACGTTGGTGTGCCTTGTTATGCGCGGACACAAGGTGCCATCTAGGGGGAAGGGTCACGTGGATATCGGGGTGGCCGGTGTTTTCTGAAAAGGTATCCACTCCACTACAGAGCCCCTAGCTTGAAACGACCCGTCCCGGGGCGTTCAGCCTAGTAGGTTTCTGAAAACTGAAACAACTGTTTCTTGTCAGTGTCTTCTGGAACGACAAACATCTTTCCAGTTTGTAACGCGCTGAGTCCATCGGTCATACAGAGTGGTCTGTCTGGTGCTACCATGATACTAACGTCTTTCTCGACCCATGATGTCTGGGAAGCTGTAGAAAGTGTGGTAGGGAGTAGTAAGCGAAATCGTCTTTGTGGCTGGTTCAACTGCTTGTAGTTTCTTTTTTGTCTATGGGTCTTCCGGAGTCTGTCATGTCTGGTCTGGTTAGGCTGAGCAGCCTTAAAGCTTCTATTCCTCGATGCGGGGTATGTTTGAATTGAGTGACTTGCATCTGTAGTGGAAATTGAATCAACTTGTTGCTCACTGGTTCGTCGTTCTACTTGGTGGGTCGTCTGTGAAACAATGGGTTCACTATTGCACACAGATTGAACATCAGCAGTGAGTTGTGGCGATTGTTGACAGTGACGCCTTACATGTCCAGCTTCCCAGCACTGGGTGCAGACTGGTGATCCATCATCAGTGTATGGGAAAAATCCTCTCTTCGTCCTTGACCACACAAGACCCGGCGGTGCTGTTGGTCGAATTCTGTTTTGGTTGTTATGTTTCGTGTGTCTTTGTGTTGGTCTGCATTGGCTATGTGGTTGACTAGAAAGTGGGTTAGTTGAGCTTGGCAGACTGTTATAACCAGACCTCTGGTGTTGTTGACTAGAGAGTGAGTCAGCGTTAGTTGAACTTAGCAGAATATTATAGCCTGACTCCTTTATCTCTTCAAGTTGCTTCTCTAGCTTAGCCAATTTTGCTAAGAGAACCTCAGACCACTGCTCTTGGGCTCGAGCTGCATCTTTGTTCTGGTTCTCCAACTTAAATGCATAGTTTCGTAGACTTTTAAAACTTATCTGGGGATGTTGCGCGATGAACCTAAACAACTCTCTGCGAAGTTCTGGATCTCTGACTCCATAGGCATATTGGTCCCTCAATCTTTCCTCCTTGAAGCAATCTATTCCTTCTCTTTGTTCTTGCCTGATGGCCGTTGTGAACTCCATAAATAGTCGGTGAGAGAATTGGAGCAGTGACTCACTTGTTCTTTGCTGCGACATCAGAAATGTAATCTCTGCCTCTCGCACCGGTATAATTACTTCAAAAACAGATGTAAGTGCATCAAGCAGAGCTTCTGGATCACTTCTAATATGAGGTGG